>LPNX010854811.1:0-24354 GCA_001517045.1 Pseudotsuga menziesii
CTCTAGCTCTGCCTGTGTGGTTTCTAGCACCAGGTTTATCAAGCAACTAAGCCAACACCCTTGCTCCCAATACAGTCCGAAGACCAACAATTGCACTCCTGCAATCAATTTAGCTAACACAGCTTGAACAGTAAAAACGAATTACACAGCCCCATACGTAATAGCAAAAACAACTCACAACGTGGGGGAAAACACACAGTCCTGAAGTTTATCAGGGAGACCAACTCACAGTAGGGGAAAAACGCCCCAAATAGTCTGTGCGTGAGACCCAAAAGTCAGTGAGACAGCCAAAAACGTGAATGGATCTTCACAACCATGGTAAAAAAACACATGAAATCACAAAAACGTGAATGGAAAATGCACCAGCAGCTCCCAAAAACGTGAGGAAGACAACCCAGGCCCTGGCATTACAAAAACGACCTCCAATCCATGGGAAAAATGAAGCAAACAGCCAAAAACGTGGAAGGAATCACACAGGAAAAACTCCAGCTGCTCCCAAAACGTGAGAAAACTGAAAAACGTGAATGCATAGCAGAATGGCATACGTTTTTGGGTATTTTTCTTGCCAAGGAAGTCATAACACGACTTTCAAAAATGGGTCTCTGCCCAATTCGAATTTTTGGTTGCCCATACTCTTCCCCTTCCATGCAATAACTAACTCAACCACATTCTGGCAGAATTAAATGATTGGAGAAAAAGACAAGAAAGGTAGTTGACAGCTTGGGTGGGTTTCCTCATAGACATTTGGCTTCTCCCCATTGGCTAAGGATTGACAAACTCCCAACCCCACATCCTTATCCTTGGAAAAAATCATGCCCCATTCGATTTGGTTGCCGCGACCCTAGCTGGTTGTGCTCATTTTAATTAATTATAGATGCATATTTACATGATGCTGAAACTTAATATGTGCCGCACGCCCCGATATTCAATCGGTGACGATTTAAATCCCAAAACATAGCATAGTCAATCAATGGCGGGGCCTTGGCCTTTAGCTCCACACCATGATCCTTTACAATATATACATCATATACATCTAATGTAACGGGGGCAAGACCGGGACGTGACACGGATACTCGAAAAAGATTATCATTGAAAAAAATCTTCTAAATATTTAAATGAGGCCACTTCTAATTTAAAGTTATATAGATTTATTTGCAAATAACTCAAAAAAATAAATCAATCATATTTTGAGGTTATTCCACAACCCAACAGTGATTTATCAATAAATGTCATATAAAGTTTGTTTCGAAAATTAAAAGACAAATGGCCTTTGGTTTATATGGCATGATAGCATAATTTCTTTTGTAATTTAAAGTTTCAATTTCAAATGGCCTTTGGTTTATATGGCATGATAGCATAATTTTTTTTTGTAATTTTAAGTTTTATAATTTTACGTTTCTAACTACTATGAAGTCAAAATAATTCAATTATATATTTAATTTTAAATTAGTTACCTAACAATATGTAGTTAAAACAATTAAACATTTAATTTTAAATTTATATAAATTAGTTTGATGGTTAGAAATAATTTTTTTATATTTTAAAAATAAAACATTTTTAAATAATTATTAAGCACTATTTATATCTTAGAATTTTGGGATTGATTATCATATATATTTCTTTAGTCAAACAATTTAATATTTAATTTAATTTTAATTCGGGAATAATTTTTATAAAAAAATCATTTATAGAAATAATTGTTTTTATATTTTAAAAATAGAAACATTTTTAAATAATTATTAAGCCCTATTTATATCTTAGAATTTTGGGATGGATTATAGTATGTATTTTTTTTGAGACAAGTATATTGTCCAAATTAATTTTATGGGTTTGGTTTAAAATTCATAATTAATAATTTCAAGAAATAAAAAAAATGGTTCAAAATTCACAATTAACAATATCAAGAAAATAAAAAAATAGCTTAGTTAACATGTGATAGGTAGAGTTAGTGATAGTTGGAAAAATTAAACTTTAAACTCATATTTGTAATTAAAACTCCAATCATGACGTACAACTATTTTAATATTAGATACACTTATTATCTTAACTCCAATGATGATACAACTTTAGCTTAACTTCAACTCCAATCACTACTTTCAATTGATTTGCAATGGCTGATATAACTTTTAAACTAACTATTGGTTTAGGAAGGTTGAAATCAAGGAGGCGGAAGGTTTAATAGAGTTTGCGGAGGTGGGACGTCTAACGGATGAATGGAAGGAAACACAGGGTGTGGGGAGGAGGGGGGTGGGTGGGGGGGGTAGGCTGCCCCCCCGGTCTCAGATCCTCCAGATTTACAAATCGGGGAAATTTCGATCCCTTAGACCTTGGCTCGACTCGAAAAAGTTAGTTTTTTCAATTGCAAACCTGGATAATGCATGTCTAGGGCCTCTAAGATTCCTAAGATGCAAGTTCGATCCTCGAAGCTGAGGTATCGTATTCAGCACATGAAAGATCATGCCCTAATCGGGAAATTTGTGGGTTTACAGCCGCTGGAGAAAGCCTTAGTTTGGTGGATCAATTCCACTTGGAATCCTAAAGGGCATTTTGATATTCAGTTGTGGTCTAAAGTTTTTTTTACAATCATTTTCTTCAATGTGGAGGATAGGAACCAAGTAATGGATGGTGGCACATACTTCTTCTACTCGGCGAGACTATTCCTGAGACCCTGAAGGGAAAATTTCTGCCTGGAAAAGGAAGACATGAGGGTAGCACTAGTTTGGATCCGATTGTACTCACTTCTATGGGAATATTGGGATCCTGTAAAACTTGGAAGATTTGGGAAATACATTGGGGAAATTTATCAAAATCTATGAACAAACTAGTGTCCAGCGATACACATCTTACGCAAGGATATGTGTGTACATGGATTTGGCCAAAGAAACACCCGAGGCCATAAGCATGTCATGGGACGATGAGGAATGAATCCAAGCTTTGGATTATGAGTAGATCTCGTTCTGATGCATAAGATGCCACAAATATGGTCTCTAGTCAGGTGTTTCCTGACGAACCACACAAAACCTTCTACAAGAAGGGAGAAGGAAAAGAATGAACAAGGGTTTACTCAAGTGTCCTTAAGGAAAAGAGGTGGTAGAAAGCAGGAGCATCAAGAAATATCAAGGAAAACCTCAGTATCCAATAAGTTTGAGGTGCTAGAATATATGGTGGAAGAAACCCTAAAAAAAGAGATAAAGGATAAATAGGGAGTCCACCCCATCCAAGAAACTAAGGATATCTGGCCAGCTTCTGTATCAGAAACAAAGGAAGATCAAACCCAGAAAGAATTAGATCCAGAATCTAGGGATGAGGCAGAGGATATGGACATATGGGAGCTAGATCTTGAAGGGATCGAGCAAGCCTATGCTGATAAAGGAAAAGGGTACGTGTTGTAAGATCAAGTTTGGCTATTGAAGGAGGCCATCCTCAGGGCTAGACAAAACAACCATATAGGAATTAGTCTAGGATCTCATAATAAAAATAAGTGAAAATTATGAAGAGCCTAGTAAGAAGATGGGAAGGATTTCAAATAAGCAGACAGTTTCCAAAGCAGCGAGGAGACTGATCGAGTCAGGTCAGTACCGTACCATCAAGGTGGCCTTGGGCCTGTAAGTTTTAGGTTGTTTAATGAAGATCTTGTCTTGGAATATCAGGGGACTAAATAGCCCTTGTAAAATCAAGATGTTGAGTAAAAATATTAAGAAATACAATTCGGCTTTGGTCTTCTTGCAATAGACCAAATGCCCATATGACCAGATTTGAGCAGTAGGGAAGAAGATTTGGAAAAGGAGTGATAGTATGGCTATCGATGCAAGAGGTTTTGAAGGGGGTATGGGAATTTTGTGGGATCCTAATAGGGTCAATTATATGGATTCCGAGGGTCCAACTACTTTTTCTCAGCATACTTCAAAGTGATAGGATTCCCTGTTGAAAGTGTGTTAACAAATGTCTATGGCCCTCATTCAGCAGGAGAAAAGAGGTAGTTCATTAACAAGCTTATATCCACCCATGCAAGTCTAGGGGGAAACACTAGGTGATTGGTGTCAAAACCCCAAAAATTCCAAAAAATTTAAAATTTTTAAAATAGCATATAATCTTATTAAATGCAGACATTAACTGTTTGATTAGTTTATGTTACTAGATTTGTAATTGAATGATCTTTTATTATGCTTAACTTATAAGATGAGTTTCTGGTCAGTTACTGATTGTTTTCTATTTGCAACCACTAGGGGGACTGCCATGACAGACTGGGCTTACTTAGCTTCTGAGCTAATGCAGCTATTTTCTTTCTCTTACAGATATACAGGTAATGTTCGGGTTGCTGCTAATAAATCTTTAAAGTATTAGATAACAATTTGCTGTACCAAAATCATTCAGTAAAGGTATAAGCATGCTAGCCAGGTTTATCAAGCTTTTAAAGGTAAAACTTTTCTTATCATCTTCTTATGATCTTACTGATAAAAGTTGGAAATTACTAGGGAATAAGATAGTTTTTTTTCTTTATAATATCAGAATTAAGTATCCCTATGGAGTACTGGACCATTTGATGAGTTTACTGTAATGCAAACATAGAAGTAAAATATTTCTTATTTAGTACAGTAAATATAATTGGGTTACCATATTCAGACCTAAATCTACTCATCCGTTGTTACTGCATCATGCCAAGTTTATACTCAGAATATTTTTGATTTGCAAATGCAATTGTAAAGGATCTGGAGTTAATAATATCGATCTACATACTTTTCTTACTTCCAGTAATTACAAGGTTCACTATCTGATACATGTCTTCTCTTAACATTTAAGGACTTGCATTGATTGGAAAACTACTTCTATTTCCATGATTGACAAATGAATGAAATCTATAAGCACCTTTAGAATTAGCCCTAAATTATCATGATTAAACTCATTTATAATTTTCCGGACTATACTACCAACAAGAATGGTTATAGTAATTTACATAAACTGCCAAACACATATACTCACTTACACAAGCTTTGTAAATCTTTGAGCATGATGGTTAACAAAATCTAATTGTTACCATAGAAAATCTAAGACAATTAAGAGATTGTTATTATATTAGTAATAACAAGTAAAAAGGGCTAGAGTAACCCTACTCCAAAATTTGTGAATTATATAGCTTGATTTCTACAGGTTAAAGACATATAAAAAGAGTATGACAAGTCTTTTACCTTCAGTGCAAAACTATAGCAATTTGCAATATAGTTGTAGAATTTTAAACAACTATACCTATCATTACTCCAAATAATTTATAGACTCAAAAGAAATGTTATATCTCTTGTCTTCACTTGAGACTAGGTTAGATGGCAACATAGTGGTAAGTTTAAGAACCATTATAACTTAACCTTATACCCAATATTCTTCTAACCTTTAAAATTGAAATCAAATCCTTTATGCCTAGATACTTCAAGACTTAATCTTGAATGATATTTATAATGCATGGTTTTTTTAATATTTATAGGGCAAAGTTTAGTATATACAATGCAATGTTTTAAAGTATTGTTCTAACATCATGGTTGTGCAATGTATATAATACAAAGTTTTAATATTCACAAAGCATATTCTCAAGAGCATTATGCTAACATTCATGACCAGGGACTATGTGGCAGGTAAAACCATAGTATAGCGACCAAATGGAATATCCATGCTATGATTTGGTTGGAAAAACAACCGATGGGGGATCTTGTCGTAAGACATTAGCACTTCGACCCACTCACATGCAAAATATTAAAACGTGACGTGGTCACTCCAAAGCCATGCATTGGTGCTATAAGGCCGTTGACTCAACCCTAATTTGCCATTTCTCCCTCTCCTTCGGGCTCGGTTGCTCTGCAAACCCTCCTGGTTCAATTTTTGCTATTGCACTGGTTGATAGTAGCTTGCATGCTGCTCTAGTCCTTCGTGCTCATCTACTGCACTGTATGGGAGTCA
Source organism: Pseudotsuga menziesii (assembly GCA_001517045.1). NCBI lineage: Eukaryota > Viridiplantae > Streptophyta > Pinopsida > Pinales > Pinaceae > Pseudotsuga > Pseudotsuga menziesii. The sequence goes on from LPNX010854811.1 coordinate 5,947, forward strand.
ATAGCTTACTGTTGGCGGCTTTGAGGTTGTTGAAAAACCTAGGGTCTTCCCCTTCGGCACCATTGTCGACTCTGTCATGGCGTGGGTGCATCCTTCGATTTGATGCTGTCAAAGCTTCCATCGTGGAAGGTATCCTTTGCTTATGCCAGCTCATCCTTCTTGGTGACAAAGGAGGGGTTTATGCTTCCTCTGCTCGTGATTATTAGTCTATTTACGGTGGTTGCACTTCCTTCGACTCGCCGATAAGCTACAGTTTCTTCCTTCATTTTTCATTTCATGAATAAAGCGTAGGCAATATATAATAAGGTTTTTAACTAACTAGCTGATCCTTCTTTTTGCAGGTTCGGCCTCCTCCTTGTGGAGTGGAAAATGCAAGGTTTCGGCTGATGGTTTTCTCTTTCCGGTAAGCTTGGTATTAAACCTGGCGTTCCTCGTTGCTGGTTTTCTTGGGCTGTTAGTGGTTGGCTTGAGTGACTCAACTCTGAGGTTACCTCAGCTCTGTTTAGACTTTGAACTGTATGTTAAAAGAGTTCTTAACAGTTTTACCCTGTGTTGTAAATATTCATCTTTCTTTTTGTATTTAAGGTTTCTGTAAAAGAATTACTGTGTAAAAAGGGCACTGGCTGTAAGCCTGCCTGTAGATGAAGTTACGGCCTCTACCTCCTTTTTCCTTTACTGTACTCTTAAATTGTTTAGGGTTTTCACCTAGAGTTTTGCATTATGACTTAATATAAAACCTTCCTGTATCATTGAGCTTGTTTATCGCGTGCATTATTAATTTTATGATTTGCACAGGAATGAGTTTATAACCACTTATACTGGAAATTTATGATACGGCCGTAGGTGAAAACATAGTTTTAAATCCTGTGTATTTCTACATAATACTCATTTAATATTAAAGTATATTTTCATATACATATCTTTATAAATTCTTGTGTATATGATAGCATTCATTTACCATATTTGAAAATAAAATAACAATTTTGAAATATGCTTAAGCTTGGTTGAAATAAAAGAGTATATAGTAATTAAATAATTGCATTCTTAACTATAATACAGACTAATATCACTATGATTTATCGGTAAAATCAACCAATGAATGATTAAATCCTACCGTCAGTATTGTCTTTCAACATTAAGGATTAGATTCTTTTAAACTGGAAAATAACTATTATAAGCCTTGAACAGCAGAAATACTTAGTCTATCTTTTCTTTATTGCAGCTAGTATTTACAGGAACAAAGATACACTACTAGGAAGTAAATTTTTTTTTAAAAACTATAAGAAAATAACTTATAAATTCTTGAAATACTTGTAGTTACTGAATGTAACTAAATAGGAAACTCGGTTCAGAAGGATACTGCTTCACAATACTGAGGTACTGTGCTGGAGTACGGTCTGGTGATCCCAGATGTGGAAAAACACAGTAACTATTAACAGATTTAACTACTGATATTCTGAGATACTAACTTTACTGAACTAACTAACTCCTCAGACATATAAAATAAACATAACATGCATTCATTCATACTCAGTAAACATAAAGAAATAAGTGACAGAACTTGTTTAAGCTGTGGACAACAACAGCAATGGGAGGCCGTTCCTCCCTACCAACTCCTGGAGAGCACTTAGACACCGACTTCTCAGGACCCCCGAGCTTTCTCTGGTCTCCCTAGCTGGAACTAGGTGCAGCAAAGTCAGATACCAGTCTTCAAACTCAGTATTAACTCAGAACTATCAGTCAGTTCTCTCAGCCCAATAGCTATAAATAAAAATCAAGTTACTACAACAATCCTCCTAAAACAACTTCCTTACTCTATTTCCCTCTTCCTCAATGGATTTCCTGAATAACATTCACCTGAATGAATTCTCTCTGGAATATCTGAGCAACCTCAGCTCTCTTCATTGAGTACTTTTAAAAGATTGCCTAGGTCTTTGTTGGGTTAACTGTCATTTAATGAGCCACCTGCTCTGATTCCACTTTCTTGGGGAATCATGACCCCAAATATAGGGAAGTTTCCACCTGCAACTTAGGAAGTGTTTGAGGATGCTGCCACTTGTCTTTTGCCTTTCCACCTAGTTCCATCCACCAGTTTGACCAGTAACCTCTTTTAACAGCTCTCCCATGCTGTTGTCTCCATAATTTATTTATTAATAATAAAATATTCTAAATTACACTCCATTACTGTTGACTCTGCTGAGTCATCAATCCCTACTTAGGATTAAGTTTAACATAATGTCTCAGAAATATAATAAAACAATTTACATAATTTTACAAAATTGGGGTATGTGACAATTGGGGTGACTTCAACCTCATAACTTCACTAACAGAAAATAAGGGAGGTAGACGTAGGTTAGAGGAGGAAGTTGGCATGTTCCGTGACATGATCAAAGACCTAAACTTAGTGGACATCCTACTGGGGAAGGATGGTTTACCTGGAAAAAAAAGAGATGGAGGGATAGACACATAGGCTCTTGGTTGGATAGGTTCCTGGTATCAAATTCTATCCTAGAACTGGGGAGTGAACTCCATTCAACAAATCTCCCAGGGGAGGGGTCAAATCATTGACCAATAGAGTTGAGGTGGAGTGGTCTTGGATCGCAATTCAAAAAACTGTACAGGTTCGAGCAATTTTGGTTAGGGAACCTAGATTTTGTAGACAAAATAAAGACTTGGCGGGTGGAGTTGAGCGAAGGCCCGAGCAAGAGCATGAACCAATTTCAACATAAGCTTAAAGATATGAAGGAAAGATTAAAAAAATGGAATAAGGAAGAGTTTGGAAACATATTTGTGGACAAAAAAATCTTGGAAGCCAGGTTGTGGGAGGTTCAATCCAAAGGAATGAATGAAGGATATACTCTCGACCTGTAGAAGGATGAAGACGATCTAAATGCAAAAATTGAGGAGTGGGAAAGGCAGGAGGAAATCCTTTGTCGTAAAAAATCCAAGAGCAAGTGCCTTAAGGAGGGAGAAAGAAACACTTCCTTCTTTCATTGCTCGGTTTCCAAGAAGAGAATGCAGAACAAAATCCTTGCTCTAAGGACCCCTGATGGAGATAGAGTTGAAACACATGAAGACATAGAGGTAATCCTAAAACACCACTTCGAATACATAATGATGGACCCAAGTCTGGATAGGAAGAGAGACATAGTGAACATCACCATCCTGATTCCTTCTATGGTTTCTCAAGTGCGGAATGATCTCTTAATGAGACCAATCTCTTTTGGGGAGGTAGAGGAGGCAATCTTCTAGATGCAAGCAAGTAAGGCCCTGGGTCCCGATGGTTTCAATGTGAATTTTTTTTAGCACTTATGGGATATGATCAAACTTGAATTTTGGAAAATCATGGAGGATTCTAGGGTCTCTCATAAGATTTTTCTAGATTTGAATGCCATGTTTCTCACGCTTATTCTAAAGTGTGAGGGGGGAGATGCTTCTAAAAAATTTAGGCATATAAGTTTGTGTAATGTAATTTACAAAATAATCACTAAGGTTATAGCTAATCAGTTGAAGCCCATCCTTCGTCATCTGATATCTCAAGAGAAATCAGGCTTCATTGAAGGAAGGCAAATAATGGATGGCATAATCCTGGTTCATGAAATTTGCCTCACTTAAAATCAGGAAACACCCAGGAATGATGGTAAAGTTGGACATAGCAAAAGCATATGATAAAATCAATAGGAAATTCATGAGAGGTGTGTTAATAGATTTTTTATTTCAGTTAAATTGGGTGGAGTGTAATACGAACTTGGTGTCTTCGGCTTTCTTCTCTATTCTTGTGAATGGTAGCCCATCTGGCCTCATCAAGCCTTCTATGGGATACGACAGGGGGACCCTCTCTCCTCATTTATATTTATCCTAATAGATGAAGGTTTATGGAGATATATGTTCAGAATGAGAGATAACAATGACCTCATAGGCCTTAAAGCTCATCCAAGGGAAAAGAAGCAGATCCACTAGCAATTTGTGGATGATATCATGCTAATGGGGTACCCTTTGGTCCAGGAGGATCGAAAGCTTAATGAATGTCTTACAAAATTTGGTAAAGCCTCAGGTCTGGAGATCAATAATTAGAAATCGTTTGCCTTCTTCTTTCACACGCCTCATGTCACCCACCGTAATATTTTCCGCAATTTGGGATTCCAGGAGAGCTCCCTTCCATCCAAATATCTAGGTGCACCACTGGTTCTATCTATGGAAAAAAGGGGTCGTGGGTGGAACTAGTGGATAGCATGAAAAAATGGTTATCAAGCTAGACCTTGAGACCCCTAAACTTTCCAAGCAGACTAGTCCTGATAAAATCCATTCTTCAAGCCTTTTCGATGTGTCTCTTTTCTACAATGGAAACCCTGAAATCTATTCTGAAATAGATAAGGAACATTTAGAGAAATTTTTTGTGGAGTGAGGCCATTGATGATCGTACATGGGATTTGGTAAAATAGGACACAATGTGTACCCCAAAGAACTAGGGAGGCCTGGGCCTTAGGGACCCTGAAGTAGCAAATCTAGTTGTAGGGGCCAAACGTTGGTGGAAATGGGTTACTCACTTCTAGGAGGATTGGGTGAAGGTCAGGAACATAAAATATGTGGAGGAATAGGATGAGCGAGACCTTAGTAGATTCTCAGAAGAGATTCTAGGGTCCCACATATAGAAAAATACTTGCAAATGGAGATCGCTAGCACAAAACCATAGCTTCTAGGAAATCAGAGAGGGTTAATCTGCAGAGCTGTGGAATGACTCGTGGCAGCATGTGCCTCCTTTAGCACATGATTCTAGAATTCGACATCTCATTGAGGTATGCATGGATAAAGGAATTAAGAAGGTTGCATACCTTTGGGTGGATCATGACGTTGATTAGCATTTCAGGGTTTGTCCAATTCGAATGTGGTGGGATTAACAGGGGTTGGTAGAGGAAGTTAACAGAGTGGAAGAGACCCTAGCTAATAGACAAATCAGAAAACACACTAGGAAAGATAAACTCGGATGGGGCTATAATCCACGGGTTATTTTTAAAATAAAGGAATCCTATGAATTATTAATAGAAGCAGAAGTCTAACCTATGGATGAACATGGACAAAATTATGGAAAAATAAACTCTGGCCTAAAATTACTATCTTCAGTTGGCTAGTTATGAGGAAACAGATTTTAACAGGAGAGAACTTAAAAAAGAGAGGGATAATTGGGCCTTACCATTGCATTCTCTCTGAGAAAGAAGATGAGACATCGGGCCACCTTCTAGATGAATGATCCTTTTCCTCCAGCATTTGGGACCAGGGAGATGCAAGGTTCCATAGATTGGACCGCATCAGATAGAACCCAGACATAACCCTCACATATTGGTCCAAAAAACCGTTCCAGTACCCCATCCTAAACATATTGTGGGAAATATTTCCTCATTTCATTGTATGGGGGATATGGAGGGAGAGAAACCTCAAAACATTTCAAGAACAACTGCGGTTGCAGCCTAAGGTATGGGAAACCATCACATCCTGGTTGCAGGAAACTATCAGAAAAGAGGCCTAGAGGGATGCATACTTGAAGGTGGTTGGGATTGAAGAAATAATTTTGGAAGCCTCGCATTATCGACCTCGCAAGGAACCCTCCACCAGTAGATCTCAAACAGAAATCCCTCAAGCACAAATCATTGGAGCCCTTCACCATTAGGTTTCTCCAAAATAAACTTTGATGGGGCCTCAAAGGGGAACCTTAACCAGGATGGGTATGGATGCATCATTCGAGACTCCAGAGTGAACATGCTCTGATTCAGTGCAGGTTTCATAAGATGGGAAACGAATAATGCTGCAGAATTCGAACGACTTATTCAAGGTCTGGAAATGGCGAAGGAAAACAATTGGTTGTCACTTTTGATAGAAGGCGATTCATGGATGGTCATCAATGTGGGCACAAAGTTGCTCAACGAAACCCCTGTTTACAAGGTGGTATGATCCTGACGTCTTGAGAGTAGGGTGGAGCATTTGAAGGAGATATTGGAAGAGGGGGTGGCGGTGTGCTTCAACCAAATAAGGAGGGCAGGGAACAAGGTTGTAGACAGGTTAGAAAAATTCAAAACCAACACCCACAGAAACATGAAGTCCAAATAATGGGACAATTTGACAGATGTGATATCCTGGGACACATGTATGCACCTCCTACTCCAAGACATGCACAGTAGTGATGAAGAAGGGAGGGAAGGATAGGGGGCAGGCCCTCCCTATTAACTTTCCAAATGGGCAATGATGGGAGTAGGATGATGACATCAGCCGGATATCATGTGAGTGTTAATATATTAACTGATCAAGCTCAGAGCTAGTCCCTTCGAAAAGCAGACATGCGTGCAATAATGAAGAAGTTAAATGGTAAATATGGCTTAATGTGGGATATCGATCCGCTCAGTACCATGTCCAGCCTACGAATCACCATGATAGGCACAGAGGAAATCATGATCTGTAATTGGAAGGTGCCTTTTAAGGAAGCTCAAGGTGGCGAAGAGGCTTATCAAGTATGTTGGAAAGATGCACCACTTTTTATTCTAGATAGAGAGAGGCAGGGTTGGATTTGGGTCATGGTTAGTCTATTACGTGCAAAACCTGTGAGTATGGAAGTGAGCAAAGGAAAATGGAAACATGTTTTAAGTGGTGGTGAGGAGAGTGGAAGGGTGACTCACGCTCAGAGGATATCCATGTGGGAATCCTACATGTTTGAAATGGAGCTGCCATCTGAGGTTCAGCAGAAAATTAGTCACTCAGAGAAGCATCTTTGGGAAGAGTTGGATCAGGAAACGCTCCATGATGAATGCATGCAATTGATCGATTGGATCTTAGACCAAGGCCACAATATGGGACGCCAAAGCCTATATGAGTGAATAGTATCCGTCTCCTGGGTTATGAAGAACATCATTGGATGCTCGGCTTGGGAGAAAGAGGGAACCATTTATTCAGGGGAGTCTATGGAGAAATGGAGAGCGGGCGTGGATGTGTATTTGAAGTGAATGAATCTAATGATGGACCTATGCATGCAGTTCTTTGGGATTCCGACTCCCTAGGTCATTCCTTATCCTACAAATCCGATAGAGGATAGTGGTATGAATCCTGGTAGTTTCCCATACTTATCGTACATTCTTCTTTGATGGTCCATTGTTGGGTCTCCACTTGTCGTCCTTTTGAAGTTTATCATGTGTGCTCTCTCAAGAGCAATGTTTTGTTTCTAGTTAGTCATATGGTTATTAGCTCAGTTGGCGGTCTCTTGGACAAGTTGGAAGTCGCCTGGGGTAGAATTATAGTTACGTTAGCCTTATGAATGTCTTTTGGTATGCAGTTTTGTAAGTGGATGTTTTTTGTAATAGGTGAAATATCAAGATGGGTTGGTTATCACAGTTCGATGATGGCCTATGTGCCATGTTGAATATGATGTATCAAGAGGACTGAAGTAATGCTGGATGTATATTTCTCTTTTTTCTGTTAATAAAATATCTTACTTACAAAAATAAAATTTTAAACTAACTATTAGATACAACTATTAGCTTAAATCCAATGATTCTTCAACTATTAGCTTAAATCCAGTGATTCTACAACTATTAGATTAACATTAACTCTAATTGCAGCTATATTTGATAACTATTAGATTAACAATGAGATTAAATCCAATCGAGATATAACTATTAATTAAATTTAGATGAAAGGTAATAAAAAAAATTTAGATGAACATTTAGTTGTACTCCAATGACTTAATCTCTTACCCTGTGGAACTTCATCACAGTGAAATCATACACACTAAATAAGCTTTCCATTTGGCATGATTTATGCCTCTCAACGTATTCCGAGCATATTAATCTTATTAATATGGTTGTTTCTAGTACTACATGCCATGCTATTGTTGGATTGGTTGTGTGTTATATGGACGAGAATATTAAAACCTAAATGCATAAGTGCCTTTGGCCTATGGTTATTACCTTCCAACCACTGCCTATAGATTATTATTTTTCATATGTGCATTAACTACCTTTAGTCTGATGTGTACTCCAATTTTGGCATGCATATAGTAAGGGATAAATACCACGAGGCCTTCTTATATTCATCCATTTTTTTTAGAACTACATGTAGTAGATTACATTGATACGATGCCACCAAGACCATCATATGCCAAGGAAAGCATTTTAGGAAAAAATTTACTGCAAAAATAGGTAAAAAGGATAATTCAAACGTATCGATTTGAATTATTAAGGTAATAATTTTTTCATTGGAAAGAAAATCCAATTTACTACCACAAAAGGAAGTTATTGCAAAATGAATCAATTCAAACACAACTTTCAATCCATAAGCCTTTTTACAAAATGAATCAAGTGATAACTGTGTACCATCATTGGTGAGGGGTTGATTTCCAACACATTTTAGAGCTAGTTGATTAATCAGTTAGGGACACACTACCCAGATATTTTCTTGTCAATCCTGTTCAACATTTAGGAGCAACAACACATCTCCAATTCCAACTCTTCAATACCAATTTGCTTAGTAGAAAGGCATACAAAAGCAACAAACAACATTGAAAACATATCTATTGAAAAACATTGATAACATATCTTTTAATAATCAATTATTATTTAGACAATCATTACTCTACCTGAATGTAATTATTACTCTTCCCAAATGTGTTACATATTTGTCAACACCTAAGTTTAAACCAATCACTCATTTTTTCTTAACCACAACTGCTATCAATGAAGCCAATGCATATCCATAAAATCTAGAGCCAAAGAATTCTTAGATTCTGGAGAAAGAAAGAAAGGTTGGAACAATAAGTTGCTAATTTTTTCCCTTGTCCTTGGTTTCCTGGGTATTTAAAATGTGGGAGAGGTGAGTTGGTTGAATGAATTTGGCTCTTAAGGATGCAGTCCAAGAACATGATGTTTTACACCTAGCTCTGAATGTCTCAATGTATTATAAAGGTCTTTTAATTGCAACTAAATAAACTAGTGTTAAGGATATACCATGCTCTTGATTAGCTTGTGTTTAACAAATTGTTCACCTATTTCATTACTGCAAGATAAATGGATACTTTTCAACATTGTTTAATTATGCCTAATGTTTTGTCGAAAGTCATTGTAGTGCTACATGTGTAGAGATCGCAACAAATAATTTCAATTTCGTTTACTTATATATATTGTTTGGTGGAAAGTTGTGGTAATACTCATACAAATATCTACAAACTTCACGAAAACGACCCATACCCAAACTAATTTTTTTTTTTTGCAAAATGGAAACGGTCCAGACGAAGCAGGCAAAGGCAAGGCACCAAACACAGACAAATTATGAGGCCCAACATCTTATTTTTCCATTATTGAGTTCAAGCAGAGGATTCCCATCTCCCTCAACAAGCTGGAGGATAGAGACACACAACATATAGAAATGGATGTGGATAAGTCTTTAATTCGACCTTTTACTGTGCACATTTGTAACCTAAATTGATTCCACAATGTAATTTAATAACACCTTTGCTTTGGGAAATTAAAAGCATATTTTTGGATCTTGAGAGTTAGTCCCAATTAATTTTGGTTCTGAACAAGTGAATATATGCACCATGCCATGTGTTTCTTTCTTCCTCCGTGTCCTTGTGTCAAGGTGGCCCTAGGCCTGGCTTCACATATATCCACATGATTTGTAGTGCCAACAATGAAAACACCATCAGTTCTAATTTTTTGTGAAGGTATACTGCCCAATCTCGCCCCATGGGAGCTAGATCTGGGCATATGTAATGCCAATATAGACAAGTGCTTGAACACTTGCCATCATCTTAATTTGCAATCTCTCAGCCAAACACTCTTTTAGTTATACCAGTAACCTCATGGATTACATCTTTTGATAAACCCTCTACCTTTATTTTCTTTTTTATTTCCTTTAAGGAAAGATGTCGAATGAGTTTTATTATCACTTCCTTGTTAGATGTATTTATTTAAGTGCAGTTTTAGCAATTTAACTCGTTCCTCTTCTCCGTGAAGAGGAAACCCAAGAACCTATTCAATATGATGAGTAATGGTTGAATCAAAATCACAAGGCTGATTTGTTGCAAGGGAAAGAATTGTAGCAAAGCATAGAGTTGAGATACAAGAAAGGGAAAGAAGGATAGCTGAGTTAACATTGCAGATATCCACCCTTCAAGTTCAAAGATATAAAGAAGCTCAATCTTTACCAATATCCACCATAGCACTAGAAGTAACACAGAAATCACAGATGAAGGCAAGTGCATAACAAGATATGCAAGAATTTTTTGCATACCCACCACCAGCTAAAATATTTTATGTAGATTCTACAGAGGAGGATAAAAATAATGTTGAATAACAAAATTGTAGAGCTGCAGCATGACATCAACAAGAAATAAGATGATATAACTGACTTTAAAAAATAAATAGATGACTTAAAAAGTCGATTTAAATTACTAAAAATAGATTTTCAAGGAGAAGAGATGATTGTAAGAATCACACGGGAAATTTGGGATAGAATTTCCCAAATATTTAATGAGAAATGGTATTTTATGAATTTATTGATTTCTTGAATGGATATTTACAAATCAGCCATGGAGGAGATAAACTAGGTAAATGCAACTTTAGGAGACAAGCCTGCACAAGCTGGAGTGACTATTGATTACTTAAAGGGCTTGACCAATAAGCAAATAGAGGATTTACAGCTTACCAACAGGACACAAGTAATAAGGATTTATCAAAGAATGATGATAAATCAAACACTTTGTAGAGAGATGAATAAAAATACTAATTTATTGGTTGATGGCATTAAAGCTTTCAAAACAATGTTCACTAGGGTTACAAAGCTTGTTCTACCCCTACTATGGGATGAGAGTTCTATTCTAAAGATGAATATATGAATACACTCAAAAAAAAAAAAATGAAGAATGTGAACAGGAGTTGGAAGGGGAACAAGTTATCAGTGGTAGTCAAGAATTTGAAATATTGATGCCTCCTTTTCACATTTGGGACAAATTAAAGGTAAAATTTAAAGAGATGGGACCTATCACATATGAGAGACATTCATAGGAGGAGGTGGCACTAGAAAATTTGAAACCAAATAACATTCAAGTAGGTAAATATTGGAATCCGGTAGTGAGATATCACAGATTGTCTTTACCACCTGAGCATTAACAGACTAGAAAAATTACTCCTAGATCATCTTAGCAAACACACCAACCATTTCAATAGGTAACTCCTCCACCTCAACAACATGAAAAAACTACACCGGCACAACAACACACAGGATTGATTACCCATTTAACATTTATGCCACCAGGAGGCTCTTTACAAGATGGAGACCCAACATATAATGAGATGCTCAAAAGAATGACAAAATTTGGCATTCCACTAGGCTATTCCATGCCTCCATGTCAACAAAGCATGCAAGGACAACAATCACTAGTTAGAGGAAAGAAGAAAGGTGAAGGGCACATGAAAAACTGAAATTTACTATGTTTTGATGTAATAAAGTAAATAGTACAAACTATTACTTTCAGTTGGAAGTCACATCATTTACAAACTATATTTAGGTGCCTCTAAATTTTTTATAATGTAAGCTCGATGAATGAGAAAGAGGCTGACAATTTGATAATTAGAAGCTTTCTTTCTTCTATTTTTGAGTCAATGTATGTCATTGTGATGTAAAATATTTGATTAGAGATTAGTGAAATGAAGTTGTGCAATTGCATCTACTCTCTGTGTATCCATTTATATCCATTTGTTTATGAAGCAACATGTGAAAGATATTCAAGAATCATAGTATTATTTGACTTGATGCAAGTATCATTGATTCTTTCCTCAATGACAAATGATAAACATCATTACAAAAGTTCAAAGTTCTTTTGATTCTGTGTATGATCGTTAATACATGTTAAAATTTCTTTATGCATAGAAGTATTTTGTATGTGTTTCTCTTATGAATTGTGTTGTTGTAAAAAGGAAAAATAAATATATCATCTTAGCCTTTATAAACTGTAAAGAATTATTGAATTTTGTTAAATATAGCTTAGTATGTTTGAGCCCTGTCTGTCCATAATAAATTCACCCGTCGGTGCTTCTTATTGTGCTTGATTTCAAGTTCTTCATTTTAATCCTTTCATATTCTAATTTGTGCTTCCTCGCTCCATCAAATTCCTTTATTAAATTGCCTTTGCATCTGCAATTTTATCCACAAAAAGTTTTCAAAGAACCTGAGCATTCAATAATGTCTCAAACCTAAATTCACTCTTCATTTTATCTTTAAAATCGTTAAAATTTGATCCCTGTCATGCCTGGTCTTGCCCTATTTTCAACCTAGGGTAACTCTGGGACTAACATCGAGAAATAGTGTTGTTTACAGGGAATGCTTTTGTAGAATATTTTTCCTTGATTGAGAAAAAGTAAAGAATTGCTTTCTATATGGTGAAGTAGAACTAGGAAACTATTGGTTGAAAAATTCACTAGGAGACTCAATTGTATCAAGATGGATTCTGGAAAGAGGCACACCAGAAATAATCCTCAAACGAAGGAACTTCTCATCATGTTATATTCAAGAATCCATTAGAGAAATTTAAGGTCGCCTCAAGAAAGAGGTATTTCACTTCCAAATTCTCCTTCAATATTTGCTTCAAGTGAAAATCAAGAAAAAGTTGAAGAATTAAATAATCATTAAAATATTTTGAATCTTCCTATAACTCCTTTGAATCCTATCCTTGAACCTTTGTTTTCAGATCCATCTCACTCAACTAGTACACCAAGCCCTATTCAACCTTATATGGGACCTTAGACACCTCCATTTATCCCTTTTGTACAACCTGTTGCCCCATGGATACAAATAATGGAAGGAAGAGGTCAACGAGGACCACCACCTCCAATTAATCCTTGGATTGCTGCAAGATATGGTCCTTTAATTCTCCTTGCAAATTCACATGACATTCCTGACATTATTTGAAACTTTTACCCAAATATGATGGAGAACAAGATATCTCAGCTCAAGAACACATGGATAAGTTTCTAAATTTCACTGATGATTTGTTAATAGAAGATGATGATGTTTATATGAGATTTTTTATGCAAACACTTGAAGGAGAACCAAGAAAATGGTTTAAAAATTTTCCTACAAATTATGTTGACTCATGGAATGCTTTAAACACAACATTTAAAAGACAGTGAGGTGAGAAAAGAGATAATCAGTATTATCTTACTTATTTTTCTGCATTAAAGAAAAAGAATGGGGAAACCACAACAAAATTTAATAGAATATTTAATAAGATGTCTAATATAATTCCAAATGACATAAAGCCAACACATAATGTTGCAAAAGTTACAATTGTGGGAGATTGAAAATATGATTTTGCTATGATGTTGGGAGAAAGAAGTACACAACTACATTAACTATCATGTAGGATGATGCCTCAGATGTAGAAGCTAATATGATAGTTATTGGTAAGATTAAACATAAGCAATAATTTGAGAAGAAAAATCCTAAATATGAAGCTGAATCATTAAGGAAGAACAAAAATAAAGAGAATCAAGAGGATAAGATTGAATAACTAAGGGTGCATCCACGAAGGTGGGTTACAATTTTTGGCAAGACGAATTCGGAAAAAACAAAAACACATACCTCAATTGAGTTTTTATTAAACCCTTGATCGAGGTTTCAACAGCTCGATCGAGGGTTTATTAGAACCTAGATCGAGCTTTTATTAAACACTCGATCGATCTTCTGATAAACCCTTGGTCAACGGTTCAAGACCTCAATCAAGGGTTAAATAAACGCTCGATCAAGCGTTAAAAACGACCTCGATCGAGCATCTTTAACCGCCTATAAATAGGAAACAAAACTGTAATGTTTTTAACTTCGTCTATTGAATATGGGTCGCAGATTAATTGGGTTATAGATGTGATTGATCACATTTATGAATTCAATCAATCACATCTATAACACCAATTACTCCACAACTAATATTTAACATAAAATCTAGGGGAAACCCACTGCCCCTAGTAGTGCTCCATTCTAGTCCTATTTTGTGCTTTGAAGTAGTTTAATGAACATTAAAAACTTTTAACAATCAATTTCTCAAACCCTTGGCCCCATGGCGGTTTGTAAATTGACGAAAGGTCTATTGGTGGAATAAGTTGGCAATGTCATGGTTGTTTTTTTGTTTAATTTTCTAAGAGATTTATTATTCGCAGATTTGGCCGAATCCGAATCAAATAATGTTGAAATTATTTACGTCCCAAAACCTTGATCGAGGGTTTAATACACCCTCGATCGAGGTTTGGTTAAGAGCTCGATCGAGCGTTAGACCTAGATCAAGGGCCGAAAAAATAGAGAATTAGCCCTCTTATATAAAAATCAATGTTTCTATGTGTCTTCTAAGGGTGTAAATCCTACCATTTATGGCACACAAATGAGAGGAGTTCATACCAATAGATTCATCACCAAATCCTCTATCCATTGAGGTATCATGCATGCACTTTGGAATTCATATGAGTTTTTTGTTTTAATTACTTCTAAAACTTACACTTAGAAAACCTGCCAACAACTTCGAAGCAGCTCAAAGAAAAATCCGTAGGGTTAAAAATAGACATCCAAAAATTTCGTATAAATTCACAACCCACACATCGACCCGTCCTCTTCTAAAGGGTATCTTTGGTTTTTCAATTTTTGAAAACAGTGAAAAAAAGATGGGACGGACACACGTGTATAAAATGATGCTGAAATCAGATGTGGTCACTTTCAAAAAATAATAAATAATTGTATATTGCGAAATAAATTAACAAAAAAATATGCAGACCACAGTGCATTTTGTGTAGATCATGATCATATATATATATATATATATATATATATATTTAAATTATTAATGTAAGATTGAATTATTGGGGTTGGACATAAGCCATTTATTAACTTCTTCAAATTTTTAAGGTGACATAGTTCATTAAATGCAAATTTTACACATTAAATGACATCGCAATATTTTTCAAAAAATATCAATGGAAGCCAACATAATATTCTACAATATTTGTTTTTACTTCAAGTCAAAATTCACATGGCATATATGCGTTTCGAGGGCTTCTATCTAGCACATGAGTAAAAAATCATGTTTTCATCGCCAAATTTGGCCAAAAAGTGTCACCCACCTTCATGAAATCACCCCTAAGTAATATGTTCAAAGGCTTATCAAATAAAATGGCCATATTTGAAACTGAAAGTAATAATCAAAGAAATCCTCAATCCATTAGTCAGAGAAATCCAAATTAGTTTAGATGGCCTTTTAACCCTCAGATCTTGAATACATAAAGAAGAAATGAAGATCCTCCCATTCAACCACCTGTTAGGCCTAATGAAGCAATTTTAGATGTCCTACCAGATGAAGAAGACATTTAGCTTACTGAAGGGATGAATATGTTATGTGATGATAATCAAATGATACATCTATTTAAAAATGAGTATGAAACCATTCTAATGGAAGAATCCTCCCAAAATGAAGTAGAATCTAAACAAATATATTTTCTCAGACATAGAAACACTTATGAAAAACAACCTTTAGTCCCTATTCCAAACAAAGTATCTAAACTAATTTAAATAGCCAAATCATCTGAGAAATCATCCTTTGTTGAGAAGCCTTCTACCAGCCAAAATAAAGATCATGCATCTACCTCAAGGGTAAAGTTTACACCCCCTGGTCCTAAAAAATTCAATGAAACACCTCAATCAAAGAAATTTGAATTTGAAAATAAAGAATTAGATAAGTCAGTTCAGCCTTTTGATTTCAAATATGAACTGTGCAAGTTGAAAATTTCCATTCCTTTGTCTAAACTTGCAAAAATCCAAACATATATGAAACAAATTGGAAATACTTTGAAGTTAAATAATCCAAATAGTCAATTTGACACTATAAATATTGTTGATGAGAGTCCTGAGATTGAGGTAGGACATGTTGTGGATGAGGAGACATATTATATTCCACCATTCTATATCACTATGTGTCTACATGGAAAGTTGATACATAATTGTATGCTTGATTCTGGAGCATCTCATAATATTATTCCCAAAGTCATAATGGAAGAATAAGTACTAGAAGTCACCAAGACATATCATGAATTGCATATTTTTTACTCCAAACCTATGAAATGTATCAAAATAATTAAAGATATGGTGGTTACCTTAGCATAGATCCCATCTAAAAGTATTTCACTTGATGTGGTAGTGGATGATGTCCCCCCAATATATGGTATGCTATTGTCAAGAACTTGTGCAAAAAGGATGGGTGGAACCATGTAGATGGACATGAAGTATGTAATCATTCCTTTGTTTGCATGCAAAACAAGGAGATTATACATAGAATACCGATATGCATATGTGTTAAGTTAATGGAATAGTCCTATCAACTACCATATATATATATATATATATATATATATATATATATATATATTGTTGAATATGATATGGGCTATTGTATGCTTTCATATGGAGATTATTATGATACAGAAGTGTACCCAATATGTTGAAACAAAGAAATTAAAACACACACTAGATCAAATCTGGGATATGTACTATTGATGGATCTTATACCAAAGAAGAAGAATGAGTTGGTTTTGATCTTATGTCCTCTAACAAAGAAGAATTATTGTTATCATTAACAATGATTTTTGAAACCACAAACAATGTGGCTAAATATGAAGCTTTAATATTGGGATTAGAAGCAACAAGAAGGATGTGAGTAACTCAAATTCCAGCAGTCGGATATTTAAAGTTGATTGTACAGCAAATAAAATCCATCTATTATACAAAACATCCTAGAATGAGATCTTAAAGAAATGCAGTTTGGGATTTAATTAATAATTTCTTCCAAGCATTCAACATTTTTGCAATTCCTAGAGAAGAAAATCAAAAGGTTGATGCTTTAGTAGTAGTCGCAACTACTTTCAATCATCTTGTACAAATCAAAATTAAACAAGATGTGGAGATGATTTATAGACCTTCAGTCCCTGATAACACTAACCATTGACAAGTTTTTGAAGATGACCAGCATATTAAAAGATTCCTAGAATTGGTAGATGAGTTTTCAAGTACATCCATTGATCAAGGACATGATGAAGCTTAAAATAGTAACTCTCAAGAAGAATAAGAAGAAAACTCTAATGTGAAATTAAAGAACAAAATAGAAAACCACAAAATTATGCAGCTAGAAAATAATTTCATACATAAAGGCTTGGTGCCTTTGGAAATACTATTTGATAAAAATCGGATGCACCTCACAAACTTGTAATTCACCTAAGGAAGAAGATGTGGAAGAAATGAACATTGGCACTAAAAGTGAACCTAAGCACATCAAATTGTCTAAGCTATTACCAGAAGATACAAAATAAAGACATGTAAAACTATCCAAAGAATATATTGATGCATTTGCATGGAGATATGAGGATTTAAAAACTTATGATACAACCATGGTTGAGCACAAGAATCCATTGAAACTTGGAACTAAACCATTAAAGAACTTAGTTGAGGCAAATAAATCCCATCTTGTTACCAATTATAGAAAAAGAGATTAGGAAATTATTGGATGTTTAAATAATCATTCCTTTGAGATATTATAAATGGGTTGCAAATATAGTTCCATTCAAGAAAAAGAGTGGTGAAATTAGATTGTGTGTTGATTTTAGAAACCTAAACAAATTCTCTTTAAGAGACAATTATCCCTCTCCTTAAATGGACCAAAACTTGTAGACAATTCCCAGGTTATAATCAAGTTTCTATGAACAAAGAGGACATAGAAAAAACTAATTTTACCACTCCCTGGGGAACATTTAGTATGATAAATGCCATTTAGAGTGATGAATGCACGAGAAACTTTCTAGTGATCTATGGGCATTTCCTTCGTAGGTGACAAAAAATTGATAGTGATTTATCTTGATGATATGACACTATTTTCAAAAGATGATGATGATCACTCGCCACACTTAAGGCAGACATTTAAGAAATGCAGAAAATTCGACCTTTCTTTGAATCCAAAGAAGTCGAGTTTTTCCATGCAAGAAGTCAAATTATTGGCTCATATTGTGTCCAAAGATAGGGTAAAGATAGAACCTCACTAGTACAAAATGAGAGATAAGTGACTAGGAGACCAAAAAATTTGGTCACCGCATTTTTTTCAAGGAATAAATGACCAAAAAAAATAAAAATTAAGTGAGCTAACTAAAAATGACCAAGATAAATGAACAATTTGGTCACGGGATAAGAACTAAACTAAAAATGAACAATTTGGTCACAGGATAAGAACCGAACTAAAATTGACCACCTAACAATTGGTCATTTATTTGGTCATTTTTAGTTGTATCACATTGACAATGAAAAATTACTATTTTGACAATGAATTTGTACAATTTACTAAATTCTAACACT
>LPNX010854811.1:25101-37601 GCA_001517045.1 Pseudotsuga menziesii
ATTTTGTATTTCAATCATTAAATACTATAAAAACTATTCAAATCCAAGATTACGTTTAAATCTATTCAAACAAATAGTAAAAATAATGAAAAGATTTACATTTTATTATCAAAAGTCAAGTGACAAGGAAAGGGAAGTTGGACCTGTGAATAGCGCATAAAATTGGTGAGAGCATCGAGACAAGGATTGGTATCTCTTTAAGCGACAAGAGTAGGAATCTATGTTTATAAATAGATAGTGCAAGAACATCAGTACAAGAAGGCATCTGCGTCTATAAATAGATTCCATAGACTTTTCATATCCATGGAAGTACCAAAAACTATCTTATGTGGACATTATCGGGTGATGTTATCTCTTGAACTGTATCGTCAATGGCCAGAAGCTGATATGTATATAACAATGGCTGTCACAGGGTGGTTCTACTGCATAAGTTTTAGTTCATTATTTTGAGCTATCTCCGTAGTTCAAAAGCTATCATTTCATATCATACAAGCGAGCAGAGATGCCTCCTGTTTCTATGGTACCTGCATTGGCTTTCGAATTGTGCCTGCCCAGATCGTTGCATGATCAGCTTCAGTCGCCTCTCCATACAACAATCCCTGCAACTCTTGCTGCAATGTGTAGGCGAGGGAAACCTGTCGCACCAGCTTGCCTTGGATTGAGTTTGACCACCGCTGTATCTGATGTACAAAGACGCATAGGCGATTATCATTCCAACATCTGGGACGATGATTTTATAAAGTTTCTCTCAACGACTCATGGGGTCGGTAACTAGCTTCTTCTCAATTTGTTCTTTCTTTTCTTCAGAATTCATTAATGCTTTCGATCAGAATTCATTAAGGCCTTCATTTTCTCAACTAATTTACTGGTTTTAATGTAATATGCGCCAGGCACCTTCTTACCGTAATTTACTGTTTTAATGTAATATGCGCCAGGCAACTTCTTACCGTGAACATGCTGATAGACTTATTTCGGAAGTAAAAGAGATGTTTGATTCAATGTCTACGGAAGATGGAGAATTAATGAGTCCCCTCAATGATCTCATTCAACGCCTTTCGATGGTAGACAGCGTTGAACGTTTGGGGATCGATAGACATTTCAAAAATGATATCAAAGGATCTTTGGATTATGTGGATTATGTTTATAGGTTATTTTCACATCTTATTGGTGGTATAGATCTATTTGTTTTACATCGGATAAAAAGTCTGCAGTTAACATGGATTTATATTAATTTAATTTAGTGATTTCATATAGAAATATATATACACGACTGTAAATTATTTTTTAGCTGTTTTTCACACTATTATTGTAAATTCAATATTATTTTATTAAGTTAACTTAGGATTAAAAAAACAATGGTTATTATTTACTTAATATTATTTTATTTTATTAAAATACCAAATAAACTAGACACAAGAGGCCTCCAATACAAACATTAATTGATAATACTTAACATATGGTATAACATGATAATAACTAGAAATTATTTTGGCATGCAGTTATTGGAACGAAAAAGGCATTGGTTGTGGGAGACATCATGTTGTTGCTGATCTAAACTCAACAGCCTTGGGGCTTCGAATTCTTCGACTACATGGATACACTGTGTGTTCAGGTATATTAATATTGATAAATCACTCACGGTATGACAGCCAAATTGCCAATTAAATTTAATTCCAATCTGTATTGTTATATTTAAAACTCTTCCAAGGTTTCTGGGAAGTAAATAAACGATTTCATTTCATTTCTCAGAGGTTTTGAAAGTTTTTGAAGACCAAAATGGTCAGTTTAGAAGCTCTAATCCCAGTCAGACAGAGGGGGAAATCAGAAGCGTTCTTAATTTATATCGGGCTTCCCTTGTTGCCTTTCCTGGAGAGAAAGTTATGGAAGAGGCTCAAATCTTCTCTTCAGCATATTTGAAAGAAGCTGTGCAAAACATTCCGGTCTCCAGACTTTCACGGGAGGTCGGCAGTACTCACATTTTTCTCACTTTTGTTTTTTTCACGATGTGGTGTTGTTATATATGTGTTCTACTGTTTCAATCATCTGGCTTGCAGATAGGGGACGATCTCGAATATGGTTGGCACACAAATTTGCCAAGATTGGAAGCAAGGAATTACATGGACGTATTTGAAAAGTATGACTAATCCCATTCTATTTTCATAACGTTAAACATCTGCAAATGTGTAGTGTAATTGAAGTAAAAGTAATCAATTATTGTTAAATCTATACAATTAAATTATTTTATCGGGATATTTATCATGTTCTGCAAATGTGTCGTCTAATTGAACAGCGAGACGCTTTTACAACTTGCAAAATTGGAATTCAATAACTTTCACTCGTTACAACAGAGGGAGTTACAATGTGTCTTGAGGTAATGTAATGTAATCTAATAGGATATCTTATTTAAATATTTATAGACAAACTTACTTGGATGTGAGTGATCTAACAGTCACTAATTATATGTAAACGTAGATGGTGGAAAGAGTCGAGTTTGCCAAAACTGACCTTCGCTCGGCATCGTCACGTGGAATTCTACACTCTGGCGTCTTGTATTGCCATTGAGCCCAAACATTCTGCATTCAGACTCGGCTTTGCCAAACTTTGTCATCTCGTCACGGTTCTCGACGATATCTACGACACCTTCGGAAGTATGGACGAGGTCGAACTCTTTACAGCGGCAGTTAAAAGGTGGTACCGGCTATAACAATTCAATTCAATAAATTAAGTAATCAGATAGCAACAAAGCATACACAGTAGCATAGACTGAAGGTGAGATTAACGCTCAACACAGCTTGATTATTCATAGGTAATAGTTACAGATATATAGGTTTAGAGAGCCTTCAACAGACTCCTACAATAGTGGATCTGGAACTACACGTACACAAACAACATAACAATATACCAACATAAGTATTTCTCCATTATTATTCTAACATTCCCCCTTAATGGAGAAATAGACTTTCAGCAAATATGCTTGCATGATTTGTAGATCCCCTTCTGAATCGTGTAGCTCCTTCTCTGAATCGCGCAGATAACCATAACAGGAAACTATTCTCAATTGAGAGTAATGCGTTGTCATTAGAAGCAACGAGATTGATCAACAAACATCGCTCAGGAGGAATCTTCTTAATAATTTCACTTGAATTGTCCACACCAACAGTAGGCAAATAAATGCTGGCAAAAATTCTTCCATGAGGCATTCTATCACTTATGCTGGCTAATTTTCTGATAGGTGGATCATTCACACTAGAATCTGCAAGTATGCGGCCAAACTCATTATCCCAAACCTTTTCATCAAAGGTGGATTGACCATTAAGTTTGGAAATTCCAACAGTGAAATTAGTAGGTGCACTACTCGCTACATTCTGGAAATATGGCGCTTCAGCTAATGTAATAGCAGAGACCAATGAAACTGAATTGATGAGCATCTCATCAAATGCATTTACGTTCTCCATATCTTCAATAACCTGCTCTTGCTCCAGCGGAATCTCTTCATCTCTTTCTTCATCTGCAAATGAATCTTCAAAGATGCTTTCAAAAGCAAGTCTCATGAGGAAGTCCATTTTGAATGGAATAATTACCTTCAACACTGAAGATCACAGCAACAAAATACACTACCGCGCCCCTCTTCAGGTCTAGGTGTTCTCTCGGCAGCTTTTTCTCAGCAGGCTTCTTCACAGCGCATGCTTCTTCACAGCTCACGGCTCTACACAGCCCAGAAGAAAAAAAATCACAGCAATAGCTGGCTCCCACGATGGGCTCTTCACCACGGCCGCGTCAATCCTCACGCTCAGCACGCCCAGCACTCACGCTCAGCTGAAATCGCTGATCTCGAAGGTTACTTTGCAACGCCGGCTGTTCTAGCAAACTCTCACGCGCAGGTAGTGGCCTCAGCAGGTCGTGGCTTTACTTTCCTTCACAGTGGCGACTCCTTCTTCACCCAGCTTCTCCAACTAAATTCAAGCAGCAATCTTCAGATTTGCGCAGGGTGCTCTCTGTCGTCCTCGCTGATCTCCACGGAATTCTTCACACGCAGGGAGCTCCTTGCTGGATGGTGGCTTCAAATATGGTGGCCGGATGGATCGTGCTCAGTCTCAATACTGATTTCGATGAGGTATTGCTCCACGCTGATTTTTTTTTTTTTAATTATTATTGGCAGCTGGGCGACTGGATACTTTCAACAGGTCACGTCTCTCTGATTTCACATAAACTTGCGATCTCTCCTTTTCTTGTCACGATCTCGGATCCCACGATTTCCACAGTCTGCTTCTTCTCCACACACTGGCAGCTGGGTGTGTTCCTCCAGCCTCAGCTCTGATACCAAATTAAGTAATTAGATAGCAACAAAGCATACACAGTAGCATAGACTGAAGGTGAGACTAACGCTCAACACAGCTTGATTATTCATAGGTAATAGTTACAGATATATAGGTTTAGAGAGCCTTCAACAGACTCCTACAATAGTGGATCTGGAACTACACATACACAAACAACATAACAATATACCAACATAAGTATTTCTCCATTATTATTCTAACACAATAAACTTTAGAAGAATATATGCTTGCTTCTGGAATCCTTTGCAGGAGCTAATCGATTTGACAAAAAAAAATCTGCGTGTAATGTAATGTCGTATGACCAGATGGGATCTATCAGAGAGACTGAGAGCCTTCCAGAATATATGAAAGGAGTGTATATGGTGTTGTTTGAAACCGTGAATGAATTGGCGCAAGAAGCGGAGAAGACTCAAGGGCGAAACACACTCAACTATGTTCGAAAGGCTGTATGGAGAATAAGAATTCATATATAGAAACAAATATTTCATTGTGAGAATGCTAAATTGATGCCCTGGTAATTTGTTAATTTGATTTCTGTATGCAGTGGGAGGCTTATTTTGATTCATATATGGAAGAAGCAAAGTGGATCTCCACCGGTTCCCTGCCAACGTTCGAAGAATACTACCAGAACGGTAAAGTCAGCTCTGCTTATCGCGTAGCGACATTGCAACCCATCCTGACATTGGACGTAGAGCTTCCTCATTACATCTTGAAGGGAATTGATTTTCCATCGAGGTTCAATGATTTGGCATCTTCCTTCCTTAGACTGCGAGGCGACACACGCTGCTACAAGGTTCTACCTACCTGTCACTCTCTATATCAAATGCAATTGCAAGAAGTTTTTTGGTTTTGAATTGGATGATTGATGATGCTGATACTCATACTGTTCTTGGCATGGCGATTACGGCAGGCTGATAGGGCTCGCGGAGAAGAAGCTTCGTGCATATCCTGTTATATGAAAGACAATCCCGGATCAACAGAGGAAGATGCTCTCAATCATATCAACGCCATGATCAATGACATAATCAGAGAATTAAATTGGGAACTTCTCAGACCTGACAGCAATATTCCAATGCCTGCGAGGAAACATGCTTTTGACATAACCAGAGCCCTCCACCACCTCTACATATATCGGGATGGCTTCAGCGTTGCCAACAAGGAAACTAAACATTTGGTCATCAAAGCCCTTTTTGAGCCTGTGCTTATATAGCCACTGATCATAACTACAACAAATTCAAATTTAGAAAATATTGTTGTAGGATGACAGCTATTGAATAGAAAATGTGCAGTTAAAATCATGAGGTCTTTTCATGTTTGATTAATGCGATCCAACAGATCAACTTTTCTCAACTTACTGTTAAAAATGTTTCCCGGGGTTCTATATTGTTTCCAGCTGAAACAAAACTTTTATTAAAAAACTGGTTCTAACTGCGTCGATTTTCTATGCTTTAGTTGCGTGCGTCAATTTTCTTTTCATATTTGTTAACGATATAAATGAAATAAAAGTGGAAGGCTAGTAGAATCAAGAGGCAAGCAATCCTATTTGATGTACAATACATCTTTGAAAAGTATAATATGATCTACTGTAACCTTGAATATGACCGATCAAATGTATTTTTCGTTTCGATCGGTTTTGACCAGATGCACAAAGCGTTCAACCTTCACCAAAACCTACATGGATTAACATTGACAGAAAAAAACCGCAAAAGAAAGTTCGTCATTCCTGTTGAGTATCAAAGTCCATATTTCATACTTCATACATGGGTTTTAGGATACATCTCATATCTGGAAAGATCATAACCATATGGTAAACATGCAGCAGTTATTTCTTTATAGCTTGGCATATTTTATTTGAATAGAGTAATCAATATATTTCACAATGCAGTATTTAATGTTGTTGCTAGTGTTTTGTTGGTTGTTCGATTTTAAATGTTTAAAATTCAAATGCTGAGATCATTGATTGTTGGATTTTAAGGAATCAACAAAACACCTACCTGGGTGAAATCATGAACCTTGGTGTATATTTGGTGAAAATAGATTTTGGAAATCCGTATGCCAACATCTTTTGGCCGAAAAACTTGTTGGGCTTAAACCTAAAGTTAACTGTGTGCAGCGTTATGTGCACTTAATGGCCGACAAATATGTTTTCCGCAGAATTTGGCTGAAAAATGTTTTCGACCGAACAAAGTTTATATATGTATTAACAGAACGCCATTGTTTATTGTTTCGTCATTTACCCTATGCTGTGCTGTTGTGCCCTCCCTGCTTGTCGTTTTCCCTGTTAGTCGTTTTCCCAGTGCTCTATTGGTGCTGGTGCTCATGCTCTGTTGGTGCTGGTGATCTGCTACTGGTGCTCGTGCTCGTGCTCTGCTCGTACTTGTGCTCTGCTGGTGTTGGTGATCGTGCTCGTGCTCTGCTAGTGCTCGTGCTATTGCTTTGGTGTTGGTGCTGGTGATGGTGATCTGCTAGTGTTGGTGCGCCCTCTATGCTTGTCGTTTTCTCTATTAGTCATTTTCCCTATTCGACGCCCTGTTGCTCGTGCTTTGCTCGTGCTGGTGTGCCCTCTTTGCTTGTATGCTCGTGCGCCCTCGTCGGTTTGCTGGTGCGCCCTCGATCTGTTGTATCTGTGGTTGAGCTTTGTCAACGATCCTTACAGTAAGTGGATCCTTACCCATGGTCTGCAAATTCAATCAACCGTGACTGGTTTTGGGACTCCATTTTTCTCATTGATCCACCATGACTAGTTTCGGGACTCCGTTGTGACTATGGATTTATAGCTTATTTTATTTAGTAGATTTAATTTATCAATATAATGCATTGGGAGATATGGTTGTTTGTTTGCTTATGAAACCAATGCAACCAAGTACATAAACCATTCCACAGATCAATGATCCATAATTATATGTTCTTCCTAAATACAAGGACTAAAATGTTATGCAGATTAGAATGCAACAAATTAAAGTAAATAATGATGTTGATGTTGATGTTCTTGAGCAAATTAATTCAACCAATCTATTTCACCTTGACTCGTTTCGGGACTCCCTTGTGACTATGGATTTATGGATTATTTTATTTAGTACTCAATTATCTCTTTTGATCTTCATGGGCTTAGTTTCGGTCTTTAGATTTGTTTTTCATGCCTTAATCATTTTGTGCCTTATTCTTTCCATATTGGATGAAACAAGAGTTTAAGTTGAATCAACGATTCAATCTTCATATGCAATTTGGAAGTATGTTCTCAATTATGGAAGTACCAAAAACTATCTTATGTCGACATTATCGGGTGATGTTATCTCTTGAAGCTCTGTATATAACAATGGCTATCACAGGGTGGTTCTAACACACAACTTTTAGTTCATTATTTTGAGCTATCCCAGTAGTTCAAAAGCTATCATATCATATCATACAAGCGAGCAGGGATGTCTCATGTTTCTATGCACTACTACATGGAGAGGGGTATTAAGACAATATTTAAGACAATATTTTTGTAAATTGTCTCAACTTAAGACAAAACTAAAATTGTGTATTGTCTTAAATATTGTCTTTAAGTGGGTGTCTTAAATAATTGTCTTAAACTAATTTATTTAATTTAAGACAATAAATTGTCTTTAATTTGAGACAATTTATTGTCCTAAATTAAAGATAATAGTTTAAGACATTCCGTTAAATACAATACACAGTTTTGTTTTTGTCTTAAGTTAAGACAATTTACAAAAATATTTTCTCAATACCCTTCAATGTAGTAGTTATAGAATGTAAATATTTATGATAGGGCACAGTGGAATCAAACCACCAACCTTTTGCATTATAAAATGCAACTTCTCTACCATTGAGCTAGCACCCTAGAACTTCATATAAAAATAATTATGATTTGTATTTTTTAGAGATTTATTGAGTGCATTTCACTCATTCATCTATTAAAGAGAAAAGAAGTAAAAGTCATTGCCCAATTGTGCCAAATAATAACATCCCTCGAGCTCTTCATGTTTATACTATATATATGATTCAATGTCTAATTTATGATGATACTCGAGACTCTGCCAAACCCTCTTGTGGTCACATGAGATTCCGGCGAATGTAGAGATCAGACTTATATCTTAGTAATGCTTATATGAAAAGACTTGGAAACATCAAGCAGCTAAGTGGTGGCCTAGATTCTAAATAGTGTAAGTGCTCTAAGGTGGGAAGGTTATTGCTTTAACAAGAAGATAATGAATAAGACTCAGTCTTCAACACATAATCTCTTAAGTCAACTCCATTCACTGCAAAACTCGGGAGATAGCTTTTGTGGGGAATGGGTAGCTCCAACTCGCATTTTCTCCAACACATTCATTCATCATTAATTCGTAGTAGCAACGAGAAGGTTGAGGCTTCATGTAGCAGCAACACGATGATCAATAGTTAATGTTGATCTTGAACACTCAATAAATATTAGGGTTTTAAGAAAGCGATGGCAGAAAGATCAAGTTGGACGTGGCTCTGAGATTATCACACAACAAGCATGGCTGGGCATTTTAAATTTATGGAGCAAGTAGTTATTTTTCCAACTAAAAAACAATATTTCTTACTCTTTGCACTAATAACAACCTTCTTCTCGAGACATAAGAAATAAGAGATGAAAATACCTAATGGCTTGGAGAAGATTTGCACAAAACCTCAAATATTTGTTCCCTCTTTCATAAAACCAGTATTCCCAGTACTAAAATAGTAACCAAAAAAAATTGAAATCATTGCAAATTAGATATTTGAAACAAAAAATCTTAATATGATCTTTCAAAATTATCTTAAACACTCCTAAAATATAGAAAAAAAAACTAAGATAGAATTTGAGACATTTGTCTTAAAATTTATCTTAAACATACCCGTCCTGTAGTAGTGTGGGTATCCAAGCAATGACATTACTAAATTTCCCCTCGCATGGGAATATTATGCAAACTTCTTACGCATCGGGAGTTTTCATTATCAATGGAACTCCCGAGAGTTTCATTGACATCAACACGTCGAGTTGGATCATCAGTGGCAGTGCCACCCTCAGGAAATAAAAGCGAAAGCATCGCAAACATGACCGACTCCTTAAATGAAGTGGATTCTAAGGACTCCTAGCCTATAACATTTCCATCACACAATGAGTTTCCATCCTCAAACACAACAAAGTTTGAGCCCAAAATCAGACGGATGCATTGTATGAACTTCGATAGACACCTGTTTGCTATTCGACAACCATGTATTTTTTTGTCGTCAGTGGGAATTCGTCCGATATTCGACTTCAGTTTGAAACCTGTCGACAATTTGACAGAGTATCAAGCTAACATGGAGAAGTCTTTCATCAATGAGTTTTCGAATCTTTGACCTCGACTCGTCGGATCTATAGTCGAAATATCGACGTCCTACGGTCGTATTTCCGACTTCCTACCGTCGGAATATCGACTTCTCCTTGTCGGATAGGATGTCGAAAATTCGATGGCTAGTTTTCGGATTTCTGATTGCTGAATGTCGGATCCATCGTCGGATACGGTGTCGAAAATTTGACTGCGAGTTGTCAGAGTTCCGAATGTTGAATGACGGATTCATCGTCAGATATATGGCCGGATCCATCGTTGGAGACATGGCTAACTCGTCGGAAATTAGCCATGATTAGTTGGAAATCCGACGACATACACAACGAATTTGTTGTCAGATCCATGGCAAGCTCGTCGGAGCTTAGCCACTGATTGTCGGAAATCCAACAAGGATTTGTTTTTTAATAAAAAAAAATAATTTCATGAATATGTATATTATAGTGATTTTCAATGTGCACTCATATCTGAAATTTAACCCACACACCGCACATGTTTTTATGTGCACAAAATCAACTATGCTTGCATGGATACACAGAAGCATGCATAGATAGGTATACATTGTCACTTCAAGTAAGCATGTGAAAGGGGTACTCTAAGTATTGATAGACAGAATTTTTTTAGCTTTTCCACATAAATAAGGAAAGGGGAAGGCCAAGCATACTCACCCTATAGTATATCAACAATTAGGTTAGGAAGAGGCACCACTTCCTTGTGGAACAGAATGTCAAGATAAGGATAATGCCATTACAATAAGACAGATTTTGACACGACAAAGACAACAACCATTTCCCACAAGGCATGACACAAAAACCGTAAATATGAATTAGCAATAGTCCAAGGTGAAATGTTATCACATCAACCCATTGTCTTGCACACCAAAGATGACAACTAAATTTGCAAAGCCAATGTCTAGATTGGCAATGTTTTTCCTAAAATCAATGCAATGCCTTATAGACCATATCCTTGTTGAAATTGTTACATACGTGAGATTGTTCATAACACGTGGTGACCAACACTGTTAAAACACAATTAGAAGATGAGTATTAATATAAAATTAAATCCTAGAAATAAACAAATAAACAATCTCCTTCACACAATTGTTATGTATCTAGGAACACACACCTAGTGACAATGATGATAGGCAAAATTTAGAATAAGAGTATTAATGCAGAATGAAATCACAACATATCCTGTAACATCACATATATATCAACCATAATCCAAAGAACCACCATTGTCTTCTCCTAAACTATCTAGCATGTCCACTCTATTTCTCCTAAACCATTTAGCATGTTCACCATTGCAGACTTGAAAATATATCCCTACTATTTCTAAAAGAAGGTTGATATGGGTTTCTGCAAGCTTGGAGAGTCTAGTTGAAAATAACTAATGTTGAACACAACTTAATGACTTCAAGGGGAATCGATGTAACCATAATTAACTATCATGCAACTAAGTAATTGACAGACTTAAAAACATGAAAAAATCACAACTCAACTGTTTACAAACGAAAAAATGTAAATATTGTGTACACTGGACAACTGGCTACATTACTATTTTTTGTAGCTTCACATCATGTATATCCGTGTGACCTTGGATTCAAAATTGTTTTATAGCTCCAAGGCCTTTTTCCATGTGTATGTCATTATCTAGTACACAAATTCAAGCTACAAGAAATAACAGGTAGCAAAGCGTTGCCTCCTCCATGAAATTACTTTTATCAATTAGGGGCATCCTTACATATGCCCATTGAAACACAAGGATGGATGAGTTCAAACAACTGCCAACAAAATGAAAGAAAACACCTCTATAGGAGCGTGAGATCATTTAAGGTCACATCAAAAGATTCATGATACTTTTAAGAAGGCATATATTGATGATGGGATTTCAATCCAAATTAATACCTCCTCTATCAATCCACTGCACTAAATCTATACTTTTAAGGATTTTATGGAGAAATGCGTTAAAGACTAAATTTTACCGTGCACACTTTACCAAAAGGAAAAATGAAGCATGAATTTAACCATTGTACATTGATAAAACACCTGTAGATAAGGAAAAGGAGACGAGGTTTCATTTTTGTGATGGTTGCATGAGTACATTGTCAAGTGTTAAATTGTCCTGGAACACCATGCACTATTTACCGTGGCACATTTTACAAGATGGGAGCCTAATCACAATCTCAAGACTCAAGGATGCTACTTCTCCTTGACTGAGATGCAATCCATTGCAAAGGAAGGATTGTAAGATGACAAGTTAATGGTCGCACTGCAACAAAACGTAGTTCTACAGTGATGGAGTAGTGCAAATGTGGTCAACAAAACTTAGCCAGGTAGAGATCAATAGGTGTAGAATTGAATCAAAGGGTATACATGAAAAAATTTATGCTTACAGTTGCATAGTCAACTCCCACACATCATAGAGTGGTGCTAAGAAAGAACGCAACCACAACTAAATGAAGAAATGCAATAATTTGTAAGGCAATAAAAACTAGTAAACCACTTAAAATTAGTGGAACATTGGACCAAGAAATGCATACACCAAAAAAGAGACCATTCATTCAACATAAACGTATGTAGATGGTATAGTGAGAAAATCAATGGTTGTTTTGCACTCAAGGAAGGAAGATGATGCAATAGGTTTCTTTAACAACTTTAGCATATGTTGTCAATTTGTTTCAAGAGCACTTCCAAAATTATTATGATGTGGTTATGTCTTTTCTAAATCCCTAGGCAAATGCAACTCTATGTTGTATGCCAAACACATGTGATCCATTATCCTAGATGGACTTGTTTTACAAGAAGATAAATTTATAAATGAAGTT
>LPNX010854811.1:42601-46871 GCA_001517045.1 Pseudotsuga menziesii
TTTGTTAATAGAAGATGATGATGTTTATTTGAGATTTTTTTTGCAAACACTTGAAGGAGAACCAAGAAAATGGTTTAGAAATTTTCCTGCAAATTATGTTGACTCATGAAATGCTTTAAACACAACATTTAAAAGACAGTGAGTTGAGAAAAGAGATAATCTGTATTATCTTACTATTTTTTTGCATTAAAGAAAAATAATGGGGAAGCCACAACAAAATTTAATAGAATATTTAATAAGATGTCTAATATAATTCCAAATGACATAAATCCAACACATAATGTTGCAAAAGTTACATTTGTGGGAGATTTAGAATATGATTTTGCTACGATGTTGAGAGAAAGAAGTACACAACTACATTTACTATCATGTAGGATGATGCATTATATGTAGAAGCTAATATGATAGTTATTGGTAATATGAAACATAAGCAGGACTTTGAGAAGAAAAATCCTAAAGATGAAGCTGAATCATCAAGGAAGAACAAAAATAAAGAGAATCAAGAGGATAATATTGAAGAACTAACTAATATATTGAAAGGCTTATCAAATAAAATGGCCAGATTTGAAACTGAAAGTAATAATCAAAGAAATCCTAAATCCATTGGTCAGAATGATCCAAATAAGTTTAGATGGCCTTTTAACCCTTAGACCTTGAATAGAGAAAGAAGAAATGAAGATTCTCCCATTCAACTACCTGTTAGGCCTAATAAAGCAATTATAGATGTTGCTCCAGATGAAGAAGACATTGAGCTTACAGAAGGGATGAATATGTTATGTGATGATAATCAAATGATGCATCTATTTAAAAATGAGTTTGAAACCATTCTAATGGAAGAATCCTACCAAAATGAAGTAGAATCTAAACAAATATATTTTCCTAGACCTAGAAACACTTGTGAAAAAAAACATTTAGTCCCTATTCCAAACAAAGTATCCAAACTAAGTTATATAGGCAAATCATCTAAGAAATCATCCTCTTTTGAGAAGCCTTCTCACAATAGGATTTGACCCCAAAATCCGACGACATCTGATGCTGGGTACGGATGTGTTGGATTGCAACGAGGAAAAGTATCGTACCTTCCAAAATATTTTAGAGTCGTCGAATATTTGACTTTGCAAGAGTCAATTTTACGATAAATGACTCTCACGTGTCGAATATTGGCACCGCTCATAGTGTCAAAAAACTGACAAGCATGTGTCGTATTTTTCTAACGGTCACTATGTTTACGACGTCGGATATGCAACGAGTGTGCGTTTATAAAAATTTGTGAAGCAACGGTCAGTTTCATGAATTGTTTTATTCTTCAACAATTGGTTCTGGGAAATTTTTTTTTGCTTCGACAGACATTTTGTGGGAAAAAATTTATTTCTTCGAAAAACCTTCATTTGAGAAAATTGTGATGCATGGAAATTGATTTTTTAAGATTGTCGATAGTATTCATTCACGAAGTTTGTGACAAAATGACAAATAGAAATATTCCTGATCCAAACAAAAACAATTATCAATTTCTTGCTAGACTATGGGATGCAACGAAACGAAGGGGTGATGGAAAATGTTATTGTCCATGTACTCAATGCAGGAGATTTAAGAGGAGAAGAATATTGATCTCAACAGCCACAAAACATTGCAGGGAACATGGACACGCTGAGGGGGGAAATGAATATCATTCATTTGTAGGTTTAACATTATAAAGTTTTTTATATTCTTTGCTTTGGTAAATGTATGTAGTTTTTTAATACTTCCTATATTAATGAAAATCTATTGATGTTTCCATGTATTTATAAAGGAAAGACACTCGACACCATATCGTCCAAAGGAAGTGCTTTTAGAACAAGTTCCCAATCAGGATCATGGAGCGTCTATGTTTAATGGAGAACAAGTGAATGATCGTATTGAACAATATGATCATACTGATAACATAGTTGAAGATGATGGTACAAATAAATTGATCCATGATTCATTTAATGTTAGAATGGATGACGACGATGACAATGATGATGATAATGAAAATGATGAGGACTTTGATGATGTTCACGATATACCTCTTCTCGATAAGGCACGTGAACCCCTTTATGAAGACTCCAAAACAAATCTTCTCTCTGCTATATTGTTGATAATGAACTTGAAGGTTATGAATGGTCTTTCAAACATATCAATTACACGGATGCTAAGGTATGTAAAATAATCAATCACATATATAGGATCATCATAAAGTTTATCTGTATTCCTCTAATAATTGTATTGTTAACCCATTATTGATAATTGTACGGATGAAGTGTGTTTTAATATCATTATTTATTTATTACATTAACTATTTTTTTTTTGTAGTTTGATAGCTGGATTTTTGTTACCACCATTAAATATTTTACCTCGCACATATCGAGATTTATCCACCATCATGAAAGAGATTGGAATGCATTATGAAGCAATTCATGCATGCCTCGATTACCATGTTATATATTATAATCAGCATGAATTTGCAACAGAATGTTCAGAATTTCATATAAGTAGATATCGAATTGATCAAGTAACAAAAAAAGTGCCTCAAAAGGTTCTTCGTTATATTCCCATCATTCCACGTTTGCAACGAATGTTCAGGTGAAAAAACATAGCACAATTTATGGATTACCATGCAAGGAACATAATTCAAGATGATGTTATTTGAATGCCTCCAGATGGTTCTTCTTTTAGAGATATGGAGGAAAAATGGCCTCACTTTAAAGAAGAACCACGTAATCTTAGGATTTCTTTGGCAGCAGATGGTGTTAATCCATTTGCAAAGATGAAATTCATTTATGTGTGTGGCCTATTTTTGTTATCAACAACAACATTCCTTCATGGTTTTCAATAAAGAGGGAGCACATAATGTTGTCAATGATCATTCCAGGTTTTTTGTGTCTACAACTTTTTTATTTCTAATGTAGTTGTGGCATCTCATTTTTCGTATTAGGTTTTCTAATTTCATTTGTATATTTATGTATTTTAATTACTCTTGTGCATGGTTTATATATCTTAATGGTTCTCATAATTATATTATTTATATGTACTTCAAATCAACTAGGTAAGTTCCAAGTCAAAGATATGAATGTATATATCGATCCTCTTATATATGAGCTACTGAAGTTATGGAATGGAATCACTATGTATGCCATATCTAGACCAATACGGCAAAGGAAATTTCAATTCCATGCAATGGTTGTATGGACAATACACGATGCCCCTTGGTTAACCCAATTTTGTGGTTTTTATTTGTTAGTTCCACTTTAATTGCATTTAATTATATGAAGTAGTTAATATAGTTTATATATAATTATAATTGACATAGAGATTCCATATCTATATATTGTAGGCCTTTAGACAAATGGTAAATTTGCATGTCTAGTTGGTGGACCTAAGATCAAATCTCATCGCTCAAAAAGCTTAAGAAAGGAGGTATTTGATGAGTATAGGCATTTCCTCTCTAAGAATCACAGGTATAGAACAACCGAATGTTACGGAGAGAAATTCCTATGGCTTGGGGTACCACAACAGACAGCTAGACTCTAGAAATCAATCTTTCCCAATATGCAATAGAAATAAACAATCTAACACTAAAGGACCGAACCTCGTACCTTATTCCGGATGGTTGAAGTAGATTCCCGTTGAGCTTTCCAATCTTCAGCTTGAATTGTTATAGCACGTCCTCAACAACAAGTAAACAATACAAGCATACTATATTTCATGGTGTTAGATCTATTCTAGCATATATCATCAATAATGTAAAAGCATTTGACATATTCCAATGGAAACAATATTCATTCAAATACACATTACTGGATAGGAAAAGATATTTCTATTAATAAGAATCAGAGATTACAAGTGACAACCTCTGACGGCACGTCTGCGAATCGGAGAAACTGAATCCCCCACTTGGGCCTCCACCACCTCTATCCTCCATCACTTCGATAGCAAGCTTACTAGTGAAAGGCAAGCTTGGGAAGAACACAACAGTGCTCCAAGGGACAAAGGGATGCAGACTCAAGCATAAATCCTGGCAACAATGGACTATAGTTTTGTTACTCTCAAAGTTCTCTTATGCTTTCAATGTACCAATGGGTTCCTTATATAGTTCTTCAAAGGGATACTGAAGGGTTGAATCTGTGCGATCTCAAGGCATATGGAAGGCTAGGAGTCATATGAATCGGATCCAAGTCAAGGAACAGTCCAAAAGGATTTGGATTTATGTACACATCCCGATGTACGCGACTATAGGGGAAATATCCGTGTA
>LPNX010854816.1:13425-43425 GCA_001517045.1 Pseudotsuga menziesii
AATAGCATAATTTGAATCGGGAGTTATACCTAACATTTAGGAAGAAAAGTTGGACACTATTCTGGAAGAAAACCTCGACTTTGTTCAGGAAGCAAAGTTCGACACTATTCTGGAAGCAAAAAAAGAGACGCTATTTTGGATGCCATAAAGGATGCTATTTAGGAAGCAAAAAAACACGTTTTTTGAGACGCTTTCAGTTTTTTCAATGATATGATCCCATTTAGCATCTAGTTTGACCACTAAATGGAAAAACAAATTGCACTAAAAATGGACGCTAAATGGGACGCTAATTCCAGGATTTGTTGTAGTGGTGCTGCCACGTGCCACCCAAGTTTTGCGTAACTTTACCTATTTTGCCGAAAGTTCAGAATTGATTAAATTTCATGTATGAAGTCAATTTTGCACGAAATGAACATTGCCAAAAAGATCTAGTTGAGCTCTATGAAACTTCAAGATTTTATTCACAATTTGAATACTTTTATTTTGATCGATCTCGAAGATCCTCCTTGATCAAACCTCCCCCAGTAGAGAAGCTTCTGGACCACGAAAAGCATGAATCATTTTGAATTCAATTGAGGACATGTTTGTCTCAATTATCCCATATCATTTTTCCATTTTTCGAGGATCCTGTACATTTGACTCATCATAATAAAAATCAACACTGCATTGACATTGTTAAGTACATTAATCCCATTTTCAACCAAATCTACATTCAATATTGTCAGAAGGAACCAACCATATATTGTTGATCAGTAGAAAGATGAATATCAAAATTGAACATATGAAAAATATTGTACCCACATCATGCTTATGTTTTATCATAGGAACATGATCAACCATTATAAATGTATTTAGATGCAATGCCACTTCCTTTTTATTCTTAGGATTCTTTTCTTCCTTAAATTGCATAGACATAAGTGCCAAAATTTACCTTGCATTATCGACCCTTTTTCAGTTTTTGTGTAGTTTGGAATGATCTATCATTTTTAAATGAATGCGAATTTACTATATACTCAATTTCCTTCCTTAAATAAATGATACTGATTATGTTCTCTATATAAAATTGCTTTTCGATCATATACGTAAGGATACCCAAAACAATTCCATAGATATCTAGTGGAACCACATCAAATTCAACTTCATCTACAAACTTGGATGTTCTTGCAAACTTTATATCACATTTCTTTGTTACTTGTAATATTTTATCTTTGCATACCTATCCTAATGGATAAGGTTTCCTGTGTGGTTTTATTGTTAATCCCAAATGCTTAACTACTTCTTTTGAAATGAGATTATCTTGGGATCCACTATCTATGAGTGTGTTGATCTTAGTTTGTTTTGTAATTACCCTTATATGAAACAATGCATTCCTTTTTCTATCCTTAGAACTGACATGATCTTAGAAGTAGAAGCACATGATGAACCAATGTTAGAATCTTACCAACAATAGCTTTACCTTTCACACCTACAATTGTTATATTTGTTTTGTCTTCTGAATGTGATCTAAGGTCCTCAACTATAACCATGGCCTTTTTCTTCTCTTTTTGATCCTCAAACCATTTCGGTTTCAATTATGGATTTAGTACCCAACATTTTTCTTCTTCGTGCCCTTGTTTTTTATAATGTGAGCATGTAGGTCTCTCATCACCTTTCCTCATTGTATTTGTATGCTTAGCTTTCTGTTTTTCCTTGCCTTCTTTTGAGTGGATGGATTCAACTAAACAAAAAATATCATGAGAACTCTTCCGTTTGGGTTCAATGTGTGTAGCTTGCACACATTCCTAATCAAGGTTAGTAGGATTAAACATAAGTATTGTATGGCATAAATAACTATGTAATCCTCGAATAAACTTGAGAAGAATTTCTTGAGCATAAAGAGGTATACCCAAAGTCAAATCTTTCTTTCTGAATTCTTGAGTGCATTCTTGTACATTATGACCTTTACCTTGCCTTAAGTTTTTCCAATCCATTATGGCTTGTTGAATGTAGCCTAATGGGTAGAATTGTTTCTTTAACGCAACAGTAAATTCATACCAGGAAGAAATATTTTCACCTTTTGTAAGGAGGTCTTCAAGTATCTTACTCTCCCACCAGATGAGTGTGGTGCCTCAAAGATGGAGAGTACTCAACTGGATCTTTGCATTATCATATGCAAGCTTATGGATCTTTCCATACCTCAATTTTCCTGATCCAATCATCTAGCTTTCATGAATTAAGTTCATCATTATATGTAGGCAAACCAAACTTAATATAAAGTTGCAAATAAGGTAAATCAGACTTAGCCTTATCGGGTTGTTTCTTTGGATTTGAATAAGCAGTACTGGATCTTTTAGAAGAGGTAGAACAATATGGAGAAGAAGGCTCATAAGGGTCTCCTCCTTTTCCCAACACATTATCCTCTGCTTTATCCTTCTTCATTTTCTTCTTTGACAATCTCTCTTGATAATCTGCAAACAATTTTTCTAATCTATCTGCCATTTGATAGAAATTCCTGCCAAAGGCCTTCTCATCCTCTTCTCGGTGTTCTTCATCTACCATTTTATTTATTCTATGTGCACGTCCAATCTCTAAATTAAATTCCTCAAGCACACCTTCACCAATATTTATCTTAAACCTTGTTAACATTCACAAACTCACAATGCAATGGTTAAGCTGCTATGATACCGAAATTGATAAAAAAATGACAAGATATTTACAACCATTAATTTGCATGTGGAAATTTGAAGGATTAAACTCATTAAAAGGCTTTAAATGGAAAAATTAAATAGCATAATTGAAACACATAAACACATAAAAGAGATGAAAACCATGAAATTTGTAGACAACATATGATAACAAAGTTCACCCCTCTTGGGATACGTCTCCAGGTCCATCTCTAATGAGGACCGATCTTATTAGTCTTCAAAATGCTTGAACATGTACAAAATACCTTTTTGGAAACTACTACAAAGAGACTTAGGCTTCAACAATGAATTCCTTTCACTCTCCACAATTTCCTAACAGTGGCTAAAAAACCTCTTACAAAATGAGCAAAGCTTACAAAGCCTTCAAAGGAACTTTGACATAATATCACCAAAAATTCAGTGCATCTTCCATTGCCTTCCCATGGAAAATTATATTATTTATATACCCCAAAAATCCATTATGTATCCCCAATACAAAGGGATTTACACATATTTGATCCCAAACTTAATGAGATAAAGATCCATTTAAAAATTGAGAAAATATGTGCAAATCTCCATTTGTTTTTAAATAAACAAAATCCAAAATATATTATATATATGGTTAAAAAAACCATATAATAATGTGATTTAAAAAAAAATTTGGGTCCAAAAATGGAGTGCGCCCTTTATTGGGGTTAAAAACACCTAAAACTTTAATTTAAAAATAAAATATTCCATATCCCATGATATGTGGTGCCTTTGGTGCATTGGTTAAGGTGTTGGAATTGGCAAGAGTAGGTCACAAGTTCAAACCCATGGACCTCTCCCCATAATATGATTTTGTTGGCATGTGTTGGGACTTTGTTGTTGGACTGTCGTTGTGTTGGCATATAGTTTATTCACCATCGGTTCTATTGGAATATGATATATGGTTTGAATACAATAAAAAATATAGATATGGAGGTCACAAGTTCAAACCCATGGACCTCTAGATATGGGGGTCACAAGTTCAAACCCATGGACCTCTCCCCATAACATGATTTTGTTGGAATGTGTTTGGACTTTGTTGTTGTACCGTCGTTGCGTTGGCATATAGTTTATTCACCGTCGGTTCTATTGGCATATGATATATGGTTTGAATACAATAAAAAACATAGATATGAGGGTCAAGGTCTAAGCCCTTGTCCCTACCTTTTTCTAAAATAAAACACATTCAAACTTAAATACAGGTGGTGCACCATATGGTTAAGATCCAACATGCGGTGGGAATGACTAGGCAGATTTTTTTGAGTCTTGGGCGGAGAGGAGTAAATACAGGCGTTGCACCATATGGTTAAGATCCAACATGCAGTGGGAATGACTATGCAGATGCTTTGGTGTCTTGGGAGGAGAGGAGTAAATACAGGTGGTGCACCATATGGTTAAGATCCAACATGCGGTGGGAACGACTAGGAAGATTTTTGGAGTCTTGGGCAGAGAGGAGTTTGGGGGTTCGATCCTCCCCAAGCTCATAAATTTGGTAAATAAAACAACATGTACGCCAATCAGTTTCCACATGGAATTCCCATGTTGGTCCATTGGTCAACCTGCCAGAGGTCCACCTTCCTTCCATGTCACCTCCACGTGGCTTGCTGTAGAGTTTCCACGTACTCTGCTGACTGTACCTACAAAATGTGCATGTCAACTAGGCTGCCACATCAGCTCCACATATGCCAGCTGTCACCCTTACAATGTGGTACCCCTTTTTTCCCAACAATACCTATTTTGCCGAAAGTTCAGAACTAAATAAATTTCACGTCTAGAGTCCGATTTTCACAAAACGAATGTTGCCGTAAATATCTCGTTGATCTCTATGTAGCTGCAATATTTTGTTCATAATTATAAGAATTTAATTTTGGTCAATCTCGGAGATCCTCCTGGATCATGTCATGGCTCTCATTTGCAGATTGAATGGTATAAATAATTGCATGAATTTCAAGGATGATTGGATGCCGATAGTCCATGAGGTGGTTATAAAACAAAATATTTTCAACCTAGGGGCAATTTTGTTTCAATACTTGAATAAATATCTAGAGAAGATAAAGTATTAACCATCTTATCTAGTTCCCTCTTAGTCCATCCCTCTAGAGTTCTAGTTAATTGTCTAAAAGTTTGATTCCATGTTTAAAATTAATTGGGTGCCACTTGATATTTGGTGAGAATCTTCAAGAGTCAATTGAATGTGTCTAAATGTCATTGTCAGTCACATCACTATTGAAATGCATTAATGATCAATAATGTGGTATCTTCTGCATGCTCCATTGAATTCAACACTTAGTTATCACATTAAACATGCCTAGAGTCATTAAAATGCCCCTCATTTTTCCTACGTTCTCACTTTGCTTCTCGTGTTTAAGTTATTTGTCATGCTAGAGCATAGGGAGATTTTAGAAGTGTGCATATGAACTTCCAAAATGTGACTTAGAATAGAAGTTTGAGGTCCAATTTTTTTATGAGTGGAGAACAACAGAGATAGGGAAAGTGTTTAGTAGCAATCCTCAATGTCTAAGGCCTCTCCTAGGTTTAAGGAA
Source organism: Pseudotsuga menziesii (assembly GCA_001517045.1). Taxonomy (NCBI): domain Eukaryota; kingdom Viridiplantae; phylum Streptophyta; class Pinopsida; order Pinales; family Pinaceae; genus Pseudotsuga; species Pseudotsuga menziesii. The sequence continues at coordinate 18,659 of LPNX010854816.1, forward strand.
GATGCACCTACAATTTTTTGTGATATGCAAGTACATGTTATGGGTGACATACATAGGAAATTCAAGCAAACCAAGGTGGACAACAAAATCTTATATGGGGATATGTTTCCAGATATGATGACAAAGGTGTTCCTCAATATTTTTCTTATTGATATTTAGGGAGGTTGTCACTTTGTGGAAACCATAGTGAACTGGTGCAAATTCCTCATGAATGAGTTGCTACAAGATTGTGCAGGTGCCCATAATGCATCCAAATATTTTATCTTTGGGTATTTATTGGTTTCTTTCACCATGTGAAAATGGCAGCTTCCAGAGGGGTGGGAGATCCATCCTGTACTAGGACGATGAGTAATGGCCCTACAATTTGAACCATGGAAGAACCATCAATATTTTTAAACAGTGTTTGCAATGATACGACTTTTGGTAAGTGGTGTGACTACATGATTTATATCACCATGTCAATTTTGAGAGTTCAATGGGCCCTTTTGGATGTGAATGCCAATAATATTTGGTTTAGCATGACCCAAGACAACACCTTTATGTGGACATGAGGGATTGATCCCAAAATATTCAACATTATGGTGCTTTCCTACTATCCAAAGAAGTAAATTTTTATAGTGTCACTTTGGTTTCGAGTAAAGAAATCAAAGACTAAGAAAGGGACCACTTACATTTATGCATAAAACACTAGTTGAATTTCATGCATAAAGTAGATATTACCCAAGAAATACATTTCACAGAAGAGGAATAAAGGTGAAGGTGAAGATGAACCTATATTTGGTTCCAATGTTGAGACCATTGAACCCTCCTCGATGCCAAAGTTACTCACTATGATCACCACAACTATTTCAGACTCAATGTAAATCATATGGAAGGATTTCAAGGACTAATTGGGTTCAATGGAATAATTCTTGTAGGGAAGTACTCCTAAAAATACCAGAATGGTATGAACTTTGAGTAGGCATCTAGTTCAAGTCATGACTTAGAATGTAGGATCATCAACTAATGTGGTATATTCTACAACTACATCTTCAATAAATATAAATTCTCGTACTTCCATAACAACATCGATGCTTCTAGTATATCCTTTATTGCAAGAGATTAAGGAATTTGGTCCTAAGCATGTTCCAGGTTCCATCTATGATACTCTCAATACTTTAAGAAATATAAGTCCTTATTACCCATCATTACGATTGATGATGAGCGATCAAGGTCATGTGCCAAGAATGTTGATGACATCTTGGTTCAAAATGAAACTATTGAAAGAGTGCCTGTGAGCTCAAAAATAAAGCATATTATCCCCCAGAGATAAATACAAAGATAGAAGAAAATGGATATATGAATAGTGTGAAACCATCAATAAAAGAGAAACTAGGAAAATTAGGTAACAATTCTACAAGTGGTAGCGGTGGCAAGGAGCCCCTAGTTCAACCTCATCTTTAGAGCCAATGTCAAGGGGACATGATTGAACTTTAAGATGTTGACATGGAGGATGAAGGAGGGGAGGAAACAAATAAGGGAACTCCTAACACTCTCCCTTCCTCATTGTCACATCTTGACATTATTCAATGATGGCATAATTATAAAAACTGGCACAAAATACTAAGCTTTGTTGGGAAATGTTGTGGAATTGTAAGGAGAAAATTGATGCAGTACATTTTTAGTCCATTAAAATGTAGGAAAGAGTATTACAATATCATTAGGTGGAACACCCTCACACAAAATATGAAGTGCAAACTTATGGAAGTGTAGATCCATCCATTACCAACGTCCAATTGCTGAATTGAATGTTAGATGCTAGTCACACAACCAAACCTATAGAGATACATGCATGGTCTAGTGAGAAATTGATCATCCATATGACGAGTTTCTCTTTTGCTGAGGTAGAGTAGAGAATGGTTAAGGTGGAACATGACCATTAAGTTGTACACATTTCATGTTTATAATTGGAGCTATAAACCATTGAGGTGACAATTGAAAGGGACTTGAAAACGAAATATAGGTAGGTTGTAGAACAAAGGATCATGGAAGTGCTTAATAAGTTAGAAGGAATCTGGTTACGGATTTGTGGAAGGGACCCTTCACTAACTATTTTGGTTTTGTCTTATTATCCAAAGGACAATTTGGAGGTTTTATGTTACTCCTAGTGACACCTACATGCCACTAGACATTGCTAATAATCATGACACTAAGTAGTAGTAGGAGATCATGGATAGATTTCCTACCCTAGTTGACAAAGTCATCACAACTCATGCTCACCTCAAAAAAATACTAAGTAGAGTAAAATAATATTTTCATCTCTGTAGGATTGGATGGCCCTATTAGAGAAGCATGAACAACTAGTTTAAAATTTGCAGGGATGACTTAAGATTATGAATGGAGAGGTGTAGTTTATGAGCAATCCCCTAGTGTAGAAACATAAGTATGTGAAGAGTTAGGATTATGATGACAGGTTGGATGTACTTCATGAGGTATTTATTGTTGATAACAAGGCCCAAGGGAATTTAGACCTATGACACTATTCACATATATTATGTTGTAACAACTTGATTCTTTTGTATATTCAGATTCAACCATGCTAGAGAAGGACAAGCTCAATGTGTTAGACAATGTGTCAGCACAAACATTCATTACCGACACAACAATTTATTAGGGAACTAGAAGTCACAAGTGATGATATCGTCATGGGTTCCCTTTCCCATCCCCTTTCAAATAGAACCCGAATCTAGCCTAGGTTTGAACCAACAAGACTAGAGCCCCTATATCTTGGTATTGCCCCCTTTTTATTACTAGATTTTGAAATTTCAATCACTTTCTTAATTTTGCATGGATGAAACACGTGTGACCCATGCACTTAAATTAAATTATAAGTGCACATTTCCTTTTTATTTTTATGTATTACTTTACCTTCTTACTATTATCATATTCTATTATACTTATACTAATGTCTTAAGGTTGGCATGTTACACAATCCCCCCTTTGAGGAAAATTCATCATGAATTTATAACCCCATAAAAAAATACACATACTTACTCGATTATACATGTATATAATATACAATATACATAACCAATCATATTATGAAGATAAGATATTTATATGTGTGGCCATCATGCATAAATATTTGACCTACACTAATACAACCATGACACCCTAAGTTATGATATACTCTTGATTAAGTATCCTAGGTATCTAATATGCAATCAACCATACAATTATGCATCAATATCATTACACATGAAAGCATCAATAAATGATTCAAAATCAATAAATAAAAGTATAACATTTGTGAAAATCTCTCTTTCATTTCTCACTCTCTCCTAGAGAATCATACCACCCCCCACCTCCATAATCCTCCTCTCTAATACTCCTGATGGTCCCACTCTTCATGGCATGGGCCCTCTATTGTAAATTGTCTACAAATCATATAGTAGGAATCAAAAGTTTCCTGGGAAGTTTCCATGGATTACCCACCCTCCCAATTGTTGGTAAGGTGTATCCTCATCAGAAATAACCAGAAACTTTGGGTCTCATCAAAATTAACCAACATTTGGTTACCAATACACCAATCCCCAGATTGGGATCATTATACCCTAGGAATATCTAAATATTTTCCTATACTCCCTCCATATGCACCCTTAGGGAACCAAGACCATGCATTATAAGTCCTCCATATGCTTCCCCCTCAACAATGATACCTCTAGCGATGGACTTCGAGTAGTAGAGTTAGGAACCATTGACATAGAGGTAGTTGTTGAGTTTTTCCCCAACCATAAGGTGTTTGTAGTAGCCATTACCATTCTTGGTTATGCCCCCCCACAAAATTCTATAATGATTAGTCTCTTTATGTTCTTGAGTGGATTAACTGAAACAAAACTCCACTCACTGCAAGTGAACAATGATTACTAGTTATTTCCTCAAGATACTAAGATATCATGAAATCCATTATGAATAAGAAATTAAAAATCACCATTTTGAAATCATATGTGATCATGATTAATGCCTCATCACAAGTTAACATTTGCAATAAACCGTCATCATGGAATAATATGCTTGAATCATTTCAATGAATACCATATGCTATGTAATACCATCATAAAATAACAACCCACGATACCATCAAGTAATTTGTAAGCATGTTATTGAACTAATATTTACTGAAAAAAACCATAATGAATTAACAACATACTATAAAAAGAAGTACCATAATTAATATGAACATGAAATAACAACATGCCATAAATTGCATATCATTGGTCACCAAATACCATGATGAAGCAATAGAATACCATAGTGAATATCAACATGAAATAATAACATGTCATATACTATGTGTCATTTGTCTTTAGATTCCATGATAAAGAAATAAAATACCACATTGAATATGAACATGAAATATTAAGCATCAAACAGAGTGTCACAATCCCAAGTCAATAAATCTACTAAAAAATCTAAGGAAAATCACAACACATAGTGTCTACATCCCCCCAATTAGTTGAATATGAACTATTCTAGTCCAATTGGACTTTAATATGTTCTAGGATTTTCCTGTGTAGTCGTTGAGTTATCTAGTCCAGTATGCAATACAATTCAACCTCGATGACCCCTTCCATAGAGAGCTGTAATCCCTCCAAATTTAAAATATGAGAGGGGTCAAGAATTACATGCCACAAAATAATAAAGACAATGAATAGGGGGAAATGATTCTATGAGAGGGGAAGAAAGGCGAATTCCTTAACTTATCTAAAGTCTCATAACTCTAGTTTCTTGATTTTTTTTTATCTTATTAGAAAAAACATAAAGATGGTATAATATTATTTTATTTACATATTGAGTTACTTGACCTTTCTTTATGATTATTATTATACCTTGGGATTAATGGTCAAATATATATACATGGAATTTTAATTAAGGCAAATGATATTTCCTTTGCATACACATATATTCCAATATTTTTGGGCATGCAAGGGGATTTTCACGTTCATTCTTCCTTGAAATACGATGACAACCTATGCTTCCATAGTTACAAGCATAAAGATTATGAAGAAAAAAAACCATGAGATTATGAACAACATGAGACTCTATGCAAAGGTAATTGTTGATATTAAGAGAAGTTGTTTGATGTTGAAAATCCTTGGAATCCCAACAGAAATATTTTCTATCTAGCATGTACTGGATCCCTTCTTGGGGGACTATTTAGTGGAGAATCTTGGGCTCCCATTCCTTGGGTTGTGTAGGATGAAGGGAAACAAGGTTGGTGGATTAGGATTGTTGCAATGGAAATTGAGTTGATAAAATCTATAAATTGGGCTATGTGAAAGGAATTACAACACACCCATAATAACTTCTCACTAGTGGATCAATAGCTCCAACTCAGGGGTGGCCTCTGTTATAAAGAGAAAATGTGTAACCAAGAGCCTATGGTTGGGTGGGGCATACTTATTTTGTTTCCAGTTGGTGAATTAATAGACATACAAGTGCTTTTATTGTTGTTCTAGTGATTAATATGGAATGTATAATGTTGGTTATAAAATTTGTTACTTTCTAGATTGTCTAGTTCTAGATACATGTATTAGTCTACAATTATATTTATGGGTTGATAAATTGAATGTATGGGTTCATTAAGCTGTCATAATCTATTTAGCATGTATACATTCCATAATTTGTTTAATATTAGAATATTGAGGTTACATAATGGTATCATAGTTAATAAATTCATTAAATGGTTACAATGGATTATGGATTATCATGTCACCTTAATAGAGAACATATGATATTGTGTACATGACATAAGGGTATTAAAGAAAAAAAATATAACATTGAGGATATATGGGATAGAAATTAGAGTGTACAAGAAATAATTATAGTTAGTAGTGTTTGATAAAAGGTTTCATGGAAAATAACCCAGGAAAATGTTTAAATACTACAAATGCTACAGTAATGGATTTAAATTTTAGGTTGAGTTATTATGAAAATGACAATATCATAAATATTGAATGGATTGGTGTGATACAAAGTTAATCATGTAAAAATTGAGGAGAGTATTTTAGTTTAATGTCCATATGTTTGACAAAATATCGATGAAGAAAAGTGCATAGAATTGGTAATTGAGAACTTAATGGTTTTGAATTGCCCAAATAATGTTTTGACATGGTATAATGGTAGGGAAGTGTTGTTGATGTATTTAAGAAATTGATAGTTCGAACCTCTTCAAGAAAAATGGACATTTGCATCAAATTAACATTATCACGAGATTGAAATTAACCAATAATGGAGTCATAGTTACAATCATATGACAAAGTATGCATAGGTGACTGGGCTTGAGGATCCATGTCAGAAATCTATGGAGGTAGAGCATCCCTTTGGAATAAAATTATATGTGTATGTGTGTAGGTTAAATTCTATGTTGATCCTAGAGGATGACACGAATGATCCCACATGGAATTGAGGTTATAGGTGCTAGCCACATGGAAGGAAAACAATATAGTGTAGGGTATACGAGTGGTTTTGGAAATACATTTGCATAATTTTGGAGGTTGAGAAAGAGGTGTGGGAAACCAAAGTTTGAGCTCCGTAATTATTTTGGAGGTATTGTGTCTATAGGTTGTATTCCATTGTGGATGCAAAGGGTAGCATTAAAACCTAATGGGGTTCAATATCCTTGAGAAAAAAAAGTGAGTGCCACATGTCTAGTGGATCCCACCACAAAAAATACACAGAAGATGTTTTTGAGATGGGTTGTAAGTCATTTATAGAGCCCCGAAGCATGGTTTTGGAAACCATACTTTGACATCTAGAATCAATGAGGATGCACCACATGTATTAGTGGTTTATAAATTACAGAGGTAAGGGTGTGTGTTAATATCAAAGGGGTTTGACCTTTTCCATGCACTAATTAGTCCCATGTGTCTAGGTAGGACATCGTAAAAATATATTTTTGGATCGAAGGAGTGACATCATACCCCCATTGACATCAATCTTAGGATTTGTGCCATGTGGATGATCCAAATAAAAAACAATTCCTAAGGGTCCCACTTACACATTAGTAAAGGTTGTATACGTTATAGGGTAACAGACTGAAAGGAAAAATGGATCATGATGATGTAAAAAGGTGATGTTGAGGAAAGGGAAGGATGGCATGGAAATTCTTGAGGCTAAAAAACGTTAAGAGCCAAAAACTTATTTCTAAGGTGATGTTGAGGAAAGGGAAGGATGACATGGAAATTTTAGAGGCTAAAAAACGTTAAGAGCCAAAAACTTATTTCAACCATAAAAAGAGCACAAGAGGTAAGGATGAAGTGAATTTTATTGGGTAAGTACATATTGACATGGAATAGAAAAGTTCCAATGAGGATGGCTTTTTGATTCAAATCCAAATTACTAGAAAATTGCAATTAGTGGTTTTTAAAGATCAAGAGAATCCCAACTGGTAGAAACTCAATTGTGATTTAAAATTATATAGAATGCAATATAGTAGGCATATAGAAAATCACTAGAGTATTTCACAAAATCCCAAAGGGTTTGGAGTGGAGGTGAAAAAATAGGCCAAAATCCATTATTGAAGGAGACTTTTTAGTGACTTTGGAAACTTTGGAGGAAATAAAAGTGACCCAGGACATCAAAACTAGAAAAGTTTTCTTACTTAAAATTTGATATCCTTAATAGTATTAACAATTTTATTCATGTGAAGAGATAACAATTTTCACCAAAAAATCCAAGTTCAGAAGAAGTCCACAAAGTACAAAGTTGACAATTCCATATTAATTGTAGAAAATGAATGGAGCTCCAGGTCGATGATTTGCAGGTTACTAGGTACTTAGAATTTTATGTGTTATATACCTTTGATATTAATTTTTTTCCAATTCTTTCAATATTTTCCTCTACAAGTGGATGAAGTAGGTCTCCAATCTTGATTGCACCAATGAAGAATGATGTGGTAAATGGGCATAAATGACAAGTTCTAAGAGCTATAACCTTTAGCTTAGATCCCATAGTTGAGAATGGTTATATTTAATCACTAATACATTTGGTCGAATTTTTCCACGAAACATTTCCACATTTTGAACATTCGTGGATTAATACTTCATTTTGTTTATCATGGAGAAAAAACCATGGCAATATCGATGTTTTTAATTTTAGAGCAACTTTCGTCTCTATATCGACGATATATGGCTATCTTTGCAGACCAACGAAACCAATGCCATCTTTCAATGCGCGGGTCAAGTCATGCATTTTCGACACATTTTCTATAGTTGCGACAAGGTTCTTGGTGATTGATTGAGTGCAGATTGAGCCTATATTTCTTTATCAACCATATCCAAAACTAGAGAGATCAGTCATACTCTGCTTCTTCAATGGGTGACTCAACCAGAAAAAGAAGATCGGCCAACCTTTATAGGACAATATGGAACCTGTGGGAAATGACATGCCTTCACTTTCCCTTGAAGAAGATGTTGATGTCACAACTTTGGTTGGAATGCATGGAAATGAAAATGTAGATAAATGGGAGGAATTTGTGAACAATGATATGGACCATTCACCAACGAGTGATGAAGACCTAATTCATGCCAAATATTATTTTGTTGCTATATTTGTTTTTTCTTTATTTGATAAAATGGTACATTTCAAAGAACAATCTACCTTGTGGGAGGATTCCTTCAAAGCTAGTGACGAATTGTGCAGAACTAAGGATGTCTAAATTCTTGATTTGGTACATCGTGTTACAGGATTAGAGAAAATAATTGTGGAAACTGAAAAAATAATTGACCAGAAGGATCAACTTAATAAGGATCAATGTTCGAAATTTACCGTAGTTATGGCAGAATCGATTTCTGACCTTGACAGACTGAAAGACATGTATCAGGATCAAAAGAAAAAAGATGAGGAAACTATAGGGAGACTTGAAAATGGGCTGAAAAACAGGCCTGAAGTTTTGAACATGCCACCACAGAAGACTGTATTTGGTAAGGAAGTAGAACTTCAACAAGAAATGAAGCAAAAAGAAACATTTATTGCAGGTTTGAAGGTTGAGTTTCAAATGGCATTGAGAGAAATGATCATTAAACAACAAAATGAGATTGCAGAATATGAAGTAAGATTGGAAAAATTGAATAAAACAATTAAAAAAAATGAGTTGCTACCAAAAAAGAGAATTGAAAGGATTTCAACAACTCTCGAAGCTAAAAGTGCCCGAAGAGGAAAAAAATCAACAGTCAAGGGTAAACAAGTCTGCACACCAGAAGAATGATCAGTCAAGGGTAAATAGGTCTGCACACCAGAAGAATCAATAGTCAAGGGTAAAAAGGTCAGCACAACAAAAGAATCCAAAGTGGAGGGTAAAAAGGCCATCACACCAAAAACATTTGGCAGTACAAAACTAGGTGATGTAACTATCGAGTGCTTACTCCAGTTTCAGAAGTCCTTGTAAGAATGAGAGAAGACCTTGAATGAAGTTGCTTCAACAATTAATGTTGTAGAGTTTACATTTGGCTCATCAGATCCAGCATTGAAGAAGAAGATAGAGGAGAAGGAGGCCTAAATTAGATACCTTCACCAAAAAATATTGGAGACGTGAAAAGCACTACATTTGGGATGTGATAGTGAGATACAAGATTTGAAATCCCAAATTAAAGATTTGCAGAATAAACCTATGGCATAAACAATTTTGTATACTACATTTGATAGCGATTTGGGGGCACAAGAGCTCGAGAAGGAGGTACAATAGGTAAAGAGAAAATTAACTGCAGTTCAATTTGACCTGAAGTGGACAAAGGATGATCTTAAAAGAAAGGAATATGAGCACTCAAATCAGAAAATAATAATGTAGAGATGTTGAAGAAACGTCTAGAAGAAAAATATAGATTGCATACAAAAGTGATGAATCTTGCAAACAAAGTGAAAGAGCAAGAAAAACAATTAAAACATATGGTCGATCAAGCTTCTGTAGAACTGGAGGGTTCTGGAAAAAGGAAAGAGAAGCTATAGCAAATTTTCTTATTCTAAAAAGGAGGAATTGCAAAAACCTCCCAAGTCCCAAGCAGCCTAGATTTCTAAGATAATATGGTGTACATTTGATGTCTATGTACATACTAATATTGTTGTAATATAAATTGTCAGTATTTCTTGGCAATGCATATATTTTGATATAGTTAATGTGTTTCTAATGTGTAATACAATTGAATGTGTAATCCATATGTGATTTTTTCCTATATATAAGAGAGTTTAATGTGCAACCCATACTGAGAAGTGCGTATGAAACTACAAATGATGAAATATATCCTTCGTAATATATTCTACAAATGAATTGAAATATGAAATATTCTTTAAATATATTCTACAAGTGAATTGACATATGAAGTATTCTTGAAATATATTCTACAAATGAATTGACAGATTGTGTAAATTGTAAGATCTACAGTAAAATCCAAGTCATCAAAAACAACAATTGATAGTATTTTCCAATTTTTCATGGCCAGAACTAAGAATGCACACCAATTCCAATCGAAGTACACTGTAGGTATTAAATTTGGAAGTTTGCATACAAAACCTAATTATACTAGTATAATTTTAATTTCAGACATAAATTAAACTTCTATTGTGAAATAAGGATGCATCCAACATTTGAAATGAGAACAGAACAACTGTAAATGTTGGTTCCTTGTTGACGAGCATCATAGTTTGGAAACCAATCTCATGGCTCTGCAAGTTTGTATTGTCTGTTTCTTTTTTATTATAATATAAATCATCATTATTCCTTGCAGAAATTAATAAATGAGAACATAACATATATAATACATTCCGAGGAAAAAACCAGAGATAATGCAAAAATATAAGCAGATCGATACTCAAGAAAGTTTTAAAAGGGGCCCAAGAGCATTTTTTATTATATTATGCTTTCATTACAGAGTAGAGGGATAGTTTACAGTTGAATTAGTAACATCAAACAACTCTTTCAATAATAACTATCCCTACTACCTATTAAATTCTATTTATAGACCTCAAGGGTCGGATTGACCATGTTACAAGTGGATTTCATTTGAGTGAAATTGAAATGTCGATTCACCCATGAGCCAACCCATCGTCTGCTGTACTTTCTTGTCTTCAAACAAAGATACCAACTACAGTGAACAAGGAACACACGACAATGCAACACAGGGGGGAAAATAGGGCTGAAGTGGACATGTTTCAACACCAGGGGTATAAAGGGAGTAGAAGAGGAAGTTGGATTTCAGTTATCTGGATGAAATATGAAAGTGAAGAAGAATTATAATAGATATGCACAATGCGTGAGAGGTATCTAAGGAGAAAAGGGAAATACCAATGAAAGAAGAAAAATGTAAGGAAGAGATAAATGCCACAGACAAATATGGCTCAGTGGAAAACAACATGCAATACCCATCTCGTGTGGACAAATTAAAAGCTGGAATTGAAGAAATCAATCCTGATATGCCACTGAGAGGGAATGCTTGGGTTGTTGAAGAGGGATAGGGTGATAACTTAGTGCATGAAATACTTCACTGAGTGATGGGAAAGGAATGTCAAACGAACATAAAAACAATGAGATGGAATGGAACTGACAATGAAATCCATTGAACTCGGATGAGACTGTCTCCAATTATTTACAATTATACCCATTTCACTCATACTATCAGTGAACTCAAATTTGCACACATCTGCTTCCATACTGGACAAAAATTAATGAACATAGAGAATGGTTTGAATACTGCATAGCCTACTGATAACAATGGCCCCTATTTATCAATGTTACATAAGAAGCAACATGATTGGTAATTGACTGCAAATGCTAGGAAGGAATCCATGGGGTCAGGCCAAATTTGGATAAGTGTACTGTGTTGGCCCTTGGAATAATTGAAAGGTGGGAAAAAAGGGTTAATCACGATGATATGCCGAGTTCACATCTAGGTGATGCAATCATTCTCAATGCTGTCAGAATTTGACTTGATTCAAGTTCATTGAATCATAGAATTTTATGGTTTGTTAAGTGACGTATTTGACACTCGGTTGAAAGTTCAAAATTTGACAGGTAGGGAAAAGTGAAAACTACCATTTATAGGTTTATATGATTATATGAAATATTTTACACTCAATACATTCAACACGTGTATGACAGGTTGAGGTATGGGAAAATGAAATCAGGCATGTGCATGGATTTTACTGAAGCAAGTCGATTTTGGATTGCTTTACTCAAATGCATGCCCAACATGAAAAAATTGTGGTTTATGGAAATTAGCCCTGCAAAAAAATGCAAAAACTGCAAAAACCATTGTTTAAGGAAATTAGACCAAGACTAGGAGAAGATAAAAAATTGTCCAAGTATGGAATTATTGGTAAAATATGCCTAACTGGCCTTAGGGAAAGTCCCATCACAACTCATAGGATGATGATGAAAATATTATGAGAGTGTAGATCTCTAGATTCTTGTATGGTCCATCCAACCATATAATTATCCTGACCAAAAAGTCTTTCATTATGAAGATATCAATATGCCAAAAGTGCCTCTCAACCATATTTGCACCGCTCCAGAAAAATGCCCGCAGAGGAGAGAGAAAGAAGCTCCAGAAGATGAAAGCGGTCTTGAAGGGCCTCTACCCATTGGGAATCTCACTTTCCAAGTTTGAAGGAAAAATGAAATGACCTTGGTGACCTAGGGTTTGAAGAGAACTGGTTAAGTGTTAGACAAAGAGTTTGAGATACCACGTGGAAATGCTCGCAAGGGGGTGTTCCATTGATGATAAAAATAATCATATGATATGGTATTGTTCATTATTGAAATGGATATCTAGCCATGCTCTTGGTTTTTCTTATGGTGACCAAATAAGGAAAATATCAACCTCGCAAAATAGAAGAAAAATCTTATTTTGCATACTAAAGACAAAAAAATGGCTAAGTGTTGTAAAGGGGCTAAGTGATGCCCGCATTAAGGTTGATGACCGCACTAAGGATGATGCACGAATGGTATGGCATGGAATATATGACGATGTAGAATGAAGTTGAAATCATTATTGCATTATGACATCGTTCTGGAGAAATATGACAAATTAGTGAAAATCAGGAAATTGGATAAGTGCGGGAATATTGGTCCAAGTAGCCTTAAGAGGATGCCCACCACAAATGGTTTGTTGAAGAAAATGCCTGCACCACATGGAGATATTGTAGGCTATTGTTTTTTCTACTCAACCATGGTCTTAGTTAGTCTAAAGAGGCCCCGAAGAACAATTTATGGACCTGCCAAAACTGTGGTTTAGGGAAATTAGACCAAGCCTAGGAGAAGATCAAAAATTGTCCAAGTATGGAATTATTGGTAAAATATGGCTAAATGGCCTTCGGGAAATTCCCGCCACATCTCATAGGATGACGATAAAAATATTATGAGAGTCTATATCTCTACAAACTTGTATGGTGCATCCAAACATATAAGTTTCCTGACCAAAAATTCTTTCATGAAGAAGATATCAATCTGCCAAAAGTGCCTCTTAGCCATATTTGCACTGCTCCAGAAAAATGCCCATCGAAGAGAGAGAAAGAAGCTACCGAAGATGAAAGTGGGTTTTCTGGATTCACCTTGTTGAACTATACCCATTGGGAATCTCACTTTCCAAGTTTGAAGGAAAAATGAAATCACCTTGGTGACCTAGGGTTTGAAGAGAACTCGTTAAGTGTTAGACAAAGTGTTTGAGAGACCACTTGGAAATGCTCGCAAGGGGGTGTTCCATTGATGATAAAAATCATCAGATGATATGGTCCTGTTCATTGTTGAAATGGATATATATCCATGCTATTGGTTTTTCTTATGTTGATCAAATAAGGAAAATATCAACCTAGCAAAATAGAATAAAAGTATTATCTTACACACTAAAGACAGAAAAAATGGCGAAGTGTTGTAAAGGGGCTAAGTGATGCCCACATTAAGGTTGATTCCCATAATAAGGATGATGCATGCATGGCATGGCATGGCATATATGATGATGTGGCATGAAGTTGAAATCATTGTTGCATTATGACATCATTTTGGAGAAATACGACAAATTAGTGAAAATTAGGAAATTGGCTAAGTGCGAGAATATTGGTCCAAGTAGCCAAAAGAGGATGCCCTCCACAAATGGTTTGTTGAAGAAAATGGCTGCACCACATGGAGATATTGTAGGCTGTTGTTTTTTCTACTCAATTATGGGCTCAGTTTTTCCAAAGAGACCCTGAAGAATAATTTATGGACCTGCCAAAACTATGGTTTAGGGAAATTAGACCAAGCCTAGGAGAAGATAAAAAATTGTGCAAGTATGGAATTATTGGTAAAATATGCCTAACTGGACTTAGGGAAATGCCCAGCACAGCTCATAGGATGATGATAAAAATATTATGAGAGTGTATATCTCTAGAGACTTGTAAGGTTCATCCAACCATATAATTAGCCTGACCAAAAAGTCTTTCAGGAAGAAGATATCAATCTACCAAAAGTGCCGCTTAGCCATATTTTCACTGCTCCAGAAAAATTCTCGTCGAGGAGAGAGAAAGAAGCTATAGAAGATGAAAGTGTTTTTTCTAGATTCACCTTGTTGAACTATACCCATTGGGAATCTCACATGCCAAGTTTGAAGGAAACATGAAATCACCTTGGTGACCTAGGGTTTGAAGAGAACTGGTTAATTTTTGGACAAAGTGTTTGAGAGACCACTTGGAAATGCTCGCAAGGGGGTGTTCCATTGATGATAAAAATCATCAGATGATATGGTCATGTTCATTGTTGAAATGGATATCTAGACATGCTCTTGGTTTTTTTTATGCTAACCAGATAAGGAAAATATCAACCCAGAAAAATAGAAGAAAAATCTTATTTTGCACACTAAAGACAGAAAAATGGCTAAGTGTTGTAAAGGGGCTAAGTGATGTCCGCATTAAGGTTGATGCCCGCACTAAGGATGATGCTCGCATGGCATGGCATGGAATATATGACTATGTGGCATGAAGTTGAAATCATTGTTGCATTATGACATCGTTTTGGAGAAATACGACAAATTAGTGAAAACCAGGAAATTGGCCAAGTGTGGGAATATTGGTCCAAGTAGCCTTAAGAGGATGCCCGCCACAAATGGTTTGTTGAAGAAAATGCTCGCACCACATGGGGATATTGTAGGCTGCTGTTTTTTCTACTCAACCATAGTCTCAATTTGTCCAAAGAGACACTAAAGAAGAATTTATGGACCTTTCAAAACTGTGGTTTAGGGAAATTAGATCAAGCCTAGGAGAAGATAAAAAATTGTCCAAGTATGATTTATTGGTAAAATCTGACTAACAGGCCTTAGGGAAATGCTTGCCATAGCTCATGGGTTGATGATAAAAATATTATGAGAGTGTAGATCTCTAGAAACTTGTATGGTGCATCAAACCATATAATTAGCCTGACCAAAAGGTCTTTTAGGAAGAGGATATCAATATGCCAATAGGGTCTCTAAGCCATATTTTCATTGCTTCAGAAAAATGCCCACCTAGGAGAGAGAAAGAAGCTACAGAAGATGAAATTGGTTTTTTTGGACTCACCTTGTTGAACTATACCCATTGGGAATATCACTTACCAAATTTGAAGGAAAAATGAAATTACCTTGGTGACCTAGGGTTTGAAGAGAACTGCTCAAGTGTTAGAAAAAAATTTGAGAGACCACTTCGAAATGACCGAAAGGAGGTGTTGCTTTGATGATAAAATTCATCAGATGATATGGTTCTGTTCATTGTTGAAATGGATATCTATCCATGCTCTTGTTTTTCTTATGGTGACCAGATAAGGAAAATATCAACTTGCGAAAATAGAAGAAACATGTTATTTTGCATACTAAAGACAAATAAAAAATGGCTAAGTGTTTTAAAGGGGTTAAGTGATGCCCACATTAATGTTGATGCCCGCACTAAGGATGATGCCTGCATGGCATGGCATAGCATAGATGATGATGTGAAATGAAGTTAAAATCATTGTTGCATCATGACATTGTTCTGGAGAAATAAGACAAATTAGTTAAAATTGGGAAATTGGCTAAGTTTGGGAATATACGTCCAAGTAGCCTGGAAAATGTGGTTTAGGGAAATTAGATCGAGCCTAGGAGAAGATAAAATTTTCCAAGTATGGAATTATTGGTAAAATATGCATAACTGACCTTAGGGAAATGCTCGCCACAACTCATAGGATGATGATAAAAATATTCTGAGAGTGTGGATCTCTAGAGTGTTGTATGGTGAATCCAACCATATCTAGAAGGCTATAATAAGAGGTTTTTTAGACAGTTTGAAGACAATATAAAAGCATATTCACAATAAACCACATGCTAGGAAATGTATATTATTGTTTCAAACTTACAAATTTCATATATAATGAAAAAATTATTCGAAAAGAAAAACCAATTATAACAGAACAATAATATACCAGACATAATTGAATGGAACAAATACATAATTCCTATGCATTAAATAGTAGAATTCACCATATAGATTACACCTAATAGTATAAAATTTTATTAATAAATGTAAATATATCTAGCTTCAACCCCATGGTGTCATTTTCCTAAGCCCAGTTTTGAATATTTACACACTGTTTTTTACATAACAACTTAGAATTTCAGTCATTGATTTTGAATTTGTCTAGGATGCTTGCAATTTTAGTCATTCATGTTCAATTTGACTGCTATTCATTCCTAGCTTGCATTTTACACCAAGTGTCCATAACAGTAAAAAAAGGTTAAAATTGCACCTTTCATAGGTCGACTGTGAGCATACGAGGTTAGGTTATATAAAATTAACACAAGGATAGTCTTCTAAATATATCTAGCCATCCAATTTCCAAAACCATTTACTATAAACATTTAATAGGAGGGTTTGGCTTGCATTTTTATTAATGTAGGTGGATATTTCATAAATACAAGACAACCATGTAGTGTTTTTGCACAACATGCACTTCTGAACCAAAATTGAAAAAATAAATGTATAATAATGTGGAAAATAGTAAAACATACAATTCCAACTAAAATCACTAAAAAATACCCAATACTTAGGGTTGAACGTGCATTTTTGTGATCTGGGTAAAACGAGGTTGAAAACACAAAAGTTGTCATTTTGTCAATTTAACTCTAAACAAATGAAACATAATTTTAAAAAACGTAAAGAGGCTTTTGTCAAAATAATATCCATACTCAAACCCATGGTGTTAGTCTCAACTTATGACAATTGTAAGGACTATGGCGTGCATTTTCCTAAGCCCATTTTTGAATATTTACACATTTTTTTTTACGAAACTTAGAATTTCAGTGATTTTTATTTTATTTTGGAAAGATACTTGGAATTTTAGTCATTCATGTTCAATTTAACTGCTATGCATTCCTAGATTGCATTTTTATGCTTATGGCTTGCATTTTACACCAAGTGTCCATAACAGGAAAAAAAATGTTAAAATTGCACCTTTCATACGTCAACTGTGAGCATACGAGGTTAGGTTATATAAAATTAACACAAGGATAGTCTTCTCAATATATCTAGCCATCCAATTTCCAAAAACATTTACTATAAACATTTTATAGGAGGGTTTGGTTTGAGAGTACATCAAAACAAGTAGAGAAGAATATTACTCTATTATTATATTACTAACTCTATTACTCTATTTTTTCCAGAATAGTTAGAATGCCAAATTTTTACTCTATTATTTACTCTTACTTTTTTATTTTTTAATAAGTATACTTAACATGTTAGAAAAATAAGTATACTTAACATGCTAGAAAGTTAACTATATTGAAATTCAAAAATGTAAGTTGTGTATAGTTGACTTGAAACACATTTGTAATTTTTATTATAGTTTGGAAAAGTTGGAACACATTTGTAATTTTTATTATACTTTGCAAAAGTCAGAACACATTTGTAACTTTTATTATAGTTTGGAAATGTCTGAACACATTTGTAATTTTTATTTTAGTTTGGAAAAGTCAGCATGCTGGTATCCTGTGCGTGCATTCCCATGCATCCTATGCGTGCATCCCCTTCTTCCTTTCTGAGCATGCCATCATCCTGCAAAATCGAAACAAGAACCACATCTTCCATGCCATAAACTGAAACAGGGGGTTTTGAAGTTGCTGAGAGGTTCACTATTAGAAAATTTAGAGAGAGCATTGAGGTATGGAGTGACAGAACCAACTGGCCAGAAGGTATGCTAAATGTCTTGGTCAGAGCAGGAGTGCATCGTTTTATTTTCAGTCAGTTTAATTTCAACAATGAAAAGATTGATAATGCCATTTCTAGTTATGATGATGAGTCCAAGGAATTGATTATTTTTGGGAGGAGGGTTTGTCTAGACCTTGATTTGTTGTCAGGTGCAACAAAAATTCCACGTAGGGGGGGAGTAATGTTGACTACCAAGAAAACCATCAAAGCAGAGAAGGGTGAGATGGAAAACAAAATATGTGGAAAAATGGTTAAGGTTTACCAAAATGGTTTAAAGATCCAAGATGTTCCACCAGGACTGTACAAAACCTTAATTCAAATTGTACTCAGGACAATTATGAATCACCACAAGAAAGCTATTTTAGGTGATTGTATGAAGTTGGTGATTCATTGGGTTGAAGACCTGGCCATAGCTGTCCCTCATCTATTGGAAAAAAATTGCATTTTGCACTGTAGGAGAGCTAAATGAAGAGAGTGAAGTTCAGTTACCCCGGCACACTACAAAACAATGTTGACTTATATCGACCCAACATTGTAGAAGGAAGCAGATTTAAAAATACATACATTAAGAGGCCGAAACTGAACAAAATCAACCAGGAAGTTCCTCAACAATATCCAAAGGACAATGTACAAGTCCCTAAAGAGCCTTTTGAGTAATGTATGGAAGGTATGGGAAGTGACCCCGAAGAATTTGATGTTGTCTCAATTCTGGCCGAATTACATGAAGCCATAGAAATAAATGTAAACGAGATGCATGATGTTGAGTTTAATGAATAGGAGGAGCATAGTGATGACGATATTTATGCTCGTGCATAAATTCCACTTGTTATATATACACCTCCATAGTTGGGAGTTGAGAAAACTTCCTCTCCAAAATATTTTTTTGATGGTAAAACTATTTTTAAGCCACTATTTGATAAAATGTTGCATTTCAAAGAAGAAGTTGAATTTCATAGAAAAAACGTTTCCTATTGGTATCTTACCGCAGTACAGAGCGTAGAACTCTGTAGGATTAAGTAGATGCAAATTCAGGACCTGTTAAATGGTAGGTGCTATTTTTCAAAAAGAAACAGTTGCCAAATTCCTTTTTTTGAGGCCTTGTTAAAATTTTCACTATTTACAGGTAATTGCAAGGTTATAAACATAACACGTGGATACTATGGAATCTTCTATTAAAAATTTGCAAATGCATAACCTCTTAAATGTAGGAGGCATTTTTCAATGCTTTTTTCCAAAAAAAAAAGTTGCCACATTCCACTTTTTGAAGCCTCCTAAAAATTTTCCTTGTTTACAGGAAATTGCAAGATTACAAGGATCCCTTGTGAAGACTGTGGATAGTTCGAGGAGGATAATAGTAGGCAAGGAATCTATTCTTTAGTCTTTGAATAAGGAACTAGAGAAAATTCAGGATGAATTTAGGAAGGAAAATGAGAAATGCAGAGAAGAATATATGGTTGTTCGGAAGAAAGATGAAGAAACCATAAAGAGACAAGAAGATGAGCTAAAACATCGACCAGAGGTTTTGGACATTCCCCCTCTAAGGATTGTTATTGGCTAGGAAGCAATAATTACCTCTGAATTCAATAAGTTAAACATAATAATTGAAATAATGAAGGTTGACTTTCAAAACAGTCTTGCTGAAGACTACAATAAACATCAACTTGAGATAAATGAATATAGAAAAAAATAGGAAAACATGAAAAAGATAATTGCTAAGAAAGATGAAGAGTTGAAAGGGAAAATAGTTGAACTTGAAAAGATTACTGCAGAACTACAGACTAGAGGAGTTGAAAAGTTAAAAGAATCTAAAATTGGTAAGGGACAAAGTAGGCATCTGATTTCTGGTGAAATTTATGATATGTCAGCACACCAACAGGCTTTAATAAGGTATGAGAGTTCCCTGCAAAAGAGAGAGAAGGCACTGGACGTAGCTTTTAAGGCAATACAAGCTCATGCATAAGTCAAAAAGGGGTTACAAAGCTATCGTGCCTTCTTAATAATTCGAGAGAAGTCCTTGATGGATGCTAGTGCAAAAATGAATGCTGGAGTTGATCTCTCTGCGTGGTCAACCATAAAAGAAACATTGACAAACAAGCTAGCCAAGAGGGATGATGAGATTAAATATCTCAGATTGAAAATATTGGAGGATAGAGAATCACAACATTTGGGATGTAAGCCTGAGATAGAAGATCTGGAATCCAAAATTTCCACTCTGTAGAAGAACAACATGCTTCAATGAGTAGCAATTGTGTATACTCCATATAATACAGAATTGTGGCAAAAAGAGTTGGAGACAGAGATAGAGTAGCTCAGGAAAAAATTGACCCAAGTTCAGTCTGAGTTGAAATGTGCAAATGATTGTCTTCAGCAAAAGGAAAAGGAACACGAAGAGAAAAATAAGAAGAATGTGGAATTGATGAAGAAGTACATCCAAGATAAAGATAGATTGAGAAAACGTTTGCACAAATGTGCAACAAAAGTGAAATAATTAGAACAAAAATTAGGACATGCACCTGCTGCAGCTTCTGAAGAACCAAAAGCTTCTAGACGAGCCAAGAGACTAGAATGTACAAAAAATTATCTTCTCTAGAAAGTGAGGACTTGCAGCCTAAACCTCCCAAGTAGCCTAGAACTATGGAATAACATTATTTATATATGTTGTGTATGTAAATACATTTCAATTTTTAATACATAAATTTATATACAGTGTGTGCGTGCGTATTTATCGACAATGTATATGTTTTTTATGCATTTAATGTGAATGGTAATTTTGAATTTAACTTTTCAATAAGTGTGTATAATAGGCCAGAAAGTTAACAATATAAAAATTGAAAACTTAACTTGTGTACTGTAGGCATATATATTTGAATATGTAAGAAATTAAAAGAGTGATAGTGATTAGTGGATATGAGATGTCAGTAGATTTGGTGACATAGGTAGATCCTAGTTGTTTGCTTGGAACTGTTGATATTATAGGGATATTATGGGGATGTTGGATTGAGAACTCTCAAGTTTTTTATGAGAACTTTGATGCTATGTATTGTTGTATTTATGTAAGTTTCTTTATCTAATGAAACTGAAATTCCAATTCTGGAACAATGTCATACAATTTTACTCATGCAACCAAATTTCAATGAATAACCCAAAGTTGTAATGCCTATAGAACTGGCCTAAAAAAGGAATAAATTTACAAAATATAAGAAAACACAAAAAACAACTGTAATTTTATTACTGAAAACAAAAATTAAATATTTAATATGCCTTCCATCATTTGTTACATTTCCAAAATTTGGTAACATAAATGTCAGCACAATAGAATAAATTTTCAGTAGGGCAAGATCACTAGAAATGCTTATTGCAACATAGGTTTCTTTCACCATTTTGCATACAATGTTGCGTTTCAATCATCTAGGACTTTTTCTTTTTGGCTTGTATTACACTTCTTATAATGACATCAGGTTTTATAGGATTCCCAGCATCCATCTTTTGGATATCAACTATTGCCCCTTGAATTTCTTGTTTTTCACCACTCTACCCTGTACCATTTACTGAGGATGGAACAAGCTTTTTATTGTGAGTCATATCCTCCATCATTGGCATATCAATAGCAGTTGCTCCATACACTTCTTGTAATTAATTGATTTTCCCTACTTTATTTCTTGAGGTATTTCAGTAATTTTCAATCGCCATCATAGGTATTTCAACACCATCTGCCCCATTCAATTCTCGTGTTTGATAAGTGTGCACTGCCACTTTCATCTTGGATGAAACACCTAGCGTTTTATTGTTATTTCTTCTTTGAACATTATTTTTGGCCTTGCACCTTTCGAAGCGATGTGATTCACGAAAAGCCTCTTCACCATATTTGTTTATTGGCCTTGATCTTGGAAGATGATTATTGAAATGAGATAACATATTAGTATTTAGTAGTTAAAAATAGATTATGAGTCCTCACACCATAAAACGAAAGCATAATTAGAAACCATTTAAAATAAGGGCATACTTATTGTTGGTGGTGCAATCAATGATTTCTTAGATTATCTTACCCATGAATGAAGAAGACAATCTGAAGACATGGTCAGGTAGGAAGAAGACCAATATACAAGACCCCCATGTGCTGCGGGCATTTACTCTAACCCATAATTTAGGGCGGGCATCTTTATGAGGCTACTTAGCCATTTTTGCATCCACTGGTGAAAACCCCTGTTTTGGCAGGCCTGTATCTTTCTCCTCAAGAAAGATTAAAGAAAAATCAAATCATGAATAGGTAGCCAAACCAACTACCAATAGGACGGTGCCATGGTGCAGGAATTCTTCTCAAACCATGAATTGTGGTGGGCATTCTCTTAAGGCTGTCGGGACCATTTTTTACTAAGGCTACTGGGACCAATTCTTCCTTAAATATATGTTGTAGTTTGGTGAGGAAAGTGACATGGTTGTATGCTCCATACAACACTATAGAGACTCACATTCTCAATACATTTTTCACATCATCCTATGAGGCATGGCGTGCATTTCCTTAAGGCCACTTGGGCATATTTAACACCAAGTCCATACTTGGACAAATTTCTCAATTTGGTCTAATTTGCCTAAAACACCCTTTTGGTAGGTCCATAACTTTTTATTCATCCACTTCCAAGACAATATTAAGACATGGTCAGGTAGGCCAAAGACCAATCTATAATACCCCCATGTGCTGTGGGCATTTACTCTAACCCATAATTTAGGGTGGGCATCTTTTTGAGGCTACTTAGCCATTTTTGCATCCAATAGTGAAAAACCCTATTTTGGAAGGCCTATATATTTCTCCTCAAGAAATATTAAAGCAAACTCAAACCTTGAATAGGTATCCAAACCAACTAGCTATAGGACGGTACCATGGTGTGGGAATTCTTCTCAAACCATGAATTGTGGCGGGAATTCTCTTAAGACTTCTAGGACCAATTTTGAGTAAGGCTGCTGGGACCAAATCTCTTAAGGTTGTTGGGACCAATTTTGACCACTTTTCTGAAAATTTTCCTCATGGAAGGGTGGATTTTGTATAGTTGTGTTTTTTACATGGAAACCTTGGTAATCTCGGCATGGCAACTCGAGGTAAACTCTATTGTTGTATTTTTTCTTCAAGAGTGTTTTACCTTGGATATTTTAGGGTTTGGTCTAACTTGGGAATTTGCAGGTATGGTTGCTGCTGGAGCGATGGTTCATTCTTGTTCACGAGGTGGTGTCTTAGCTATCTTGCTTCCACAACTACAGTTGGATCAAGTAAGTGATTTTCTTTTCCTTATGAGAATTGTAAATTGTAATGTGTAACCCCTAAAATATTTTCTTTGGCTTTTGGCTTTTATGAATTTATCTATGAAAATGAGGGTTGTTTTTATGCATCCCCGAGTTTTATTTTTCATCCTTACATCCATGTGATATACAATGAGTAATGCTAATTGAATATATACATATCAACAACAACCACAAGCCCCATTATCATGATAAATATTAGGGAAACTTAATGTATGAAAATGGAAACCACTTGTAACTCAATAGGCAGTAAGCTAATTGGTGGATAATTGACTGAAACTTAAGCTTCAAAAGGAAATGGGACCCTTACCTTCAAATTTGATCCCTGGTTGGGAGCATTTTTATAATGTATTAGACCCCGAGGGAAATCCTCGAAATAGGATATGAAACTGTTTACAATCATAATCAAACATTAAAAACTAGAGCATGGTACTTCTGCGATGGTTTACATATCTTTAAACAAACATCATGGAGCAAATGCGTGTTCTCAGTCTAGATGGTAGCATGACATTTCTGGTTGTGAACTCGCGAGCAGTGAAAACGATGTCTCAAGATGCTTCTAGTGGCTCATTTTTTACTGGGCTCAACCACTTCTCCGTCTGTTGAGTCAACAATGTGTCCTTTCCCTTTGTGTTTGTTCCGTGCTCAAAGGAACCTTTTTTCATGGGCTCAAATATTTCAAAGGAGTTTATATATATCCTTTTCGTGCTCAGCTTTCTTCACAGCTTCCCCCTTGCTTTTGGAAGAAACAAGCCTCTGCAGTGGCTTATCATTCAAGTACTCCTCACCACCTCAGAAAAGGTTGGCGGATGGGGTGCATGAAAGCTATTACAAATAAATTGGGCCCTTGATGCTCCAGTACGAGCATTCGCTCCCACAAAAAACATGTGCATCTCTCAAAGTGGTGTACGACGTCTGTTTCCCGATAGTTGGTGCTTCCATGGTGTGAAAAACTAGGGCGATAGATGAGCTTGGAATCAAACTCACCAACCAACAACACACCCAGACTAACAAGCTTCTTGAACCAGATTGCCATTGTAAACATATCAGAATCCTCAAAACCTCTTGGAAGAATGATGCTGGGAGTTTGCTTCTACACTAGCTCATCCTATGCACCTTAATGGCTTTGAAAGGTGGTGTTTAAATAGGATTGGAAAATTGGACAAGGGGATGACCCGTTAGCATTTTTGCACATTTCATGTCAAGTAGCTTGGTCGACCATACGTTTCATGGCATATTGATTGGATGTGATCTGGCCTTTTCAT
>LPNX010854816.1:45925-54431 GCA_001517045.1 Pseudotsuga menziesii
AATTGAGATGATGAAGATGATGATGATGATGAATATGATGATGATGATGAAGATGATGACAATGATAATGAAAATGATGATGATGAAGATGATGATAATGATAATGGAGATGTTGATGAATTGGATGACAATGATGTTGATGATGAATATGATGATGAAGATGAATATGCTGATGACGATGACGTCAAATATGATGATGATGATCAAGATAATGATGGTGATAATGAAGACGTTGATGATGAAGATGATGATTATAATGATGATGATAAGGAATATGACAATGATGAAGAAGATCATGATGATAAGGAAGATGACAATGATGAAGAAGATCATGATGACGATGACAACAATGACGATGATGATGATTATGAAGATGATGATGATGATATTGATGAAGACGATGAATTATACGATGTTGATGACGATGACAAGGATGATGATGAGGATAATGATGATGATCATCATCATCGTTTTTGTTGTCATCACCATCATCTTCGTCGTCTTCATCATCATCATGATCATCATGATCATGATCATCGGCATCATCATCATGTTCATCCTTTAAGGGACTTATGTATATGATCTCACTATAAGCAATGTAACCAATACAAATTATGACAAAATCCTAGTTAAATTAAATTAAATTAAATTAAACTACACTAAATTAAAAACATAGAGTTGCTTAACTACAATTAATTTAAAATGCAAGAAAATATAAAATATACAAATAAAAAATACCCAAAATAAACTAGAAAAAAGGTAAATATGCAAAATAAAAAAACAACACAAAACAAAACAAAAAATGTAAAATATGCAAATGAACAAACAAAAAACGTAGAATTCAAAAACACCCTCGCACTAGCTCATTAGCAAAACGACAACAAACAAGTTCACTCCCGTGCACTAGTTCATTAGCAGCATCTAGAGCACTAGTAATTTGATGAACAGAGCAGTGGTGAATCAAGGAGTAGGGGATACTAGTCCAGAGGATACCATCATTCCCAATGGAGGAAATCCAACCGTAGTCCAGAGGATATCGACGTTCCCAGGGGAGTCAATTCGGTTGCAGTCCAGAGGATAACAAAGGGCCCAATGAATTTTGTAAGCCCATTAACCCTAGTAGCGTAGGAATTTGGGAAAAATACGTTAAGTTTCCAAACCAATACGGATTCGGTACAGTCATACTGAAATTATAATTTTTTTGTTGTGCTACCATCGCTTCTATTATTGGTGGATGTAGTAAGGGTTTTCTATTATTGGAGTGTCTGAAATTCCTCCTTAAATTCAGGGAAAAGACATATGGGTTGAGCACTGCAAGCCAGTCATGCTCTTGTATAATTTTATGAATTGTGGCACAATTTGCAAGCTTTTGTAATTTTATTCTATTTAATGGTCCAGAACAGTGTGAAGAGTCCTGTAGGAGCTATAATTTGAACTGGTCCAACCAATTCTGTCGAAACTTTGAACTTGAGACGTGTTTCTTCTAAGCATTTAATTTTTCTTTAATAATTAGTTTTACCTCGATTATGGCACAAATTACAAGCTTTTGTTATTTTATTCTATTATATGTCTAAAACATTCTATATAGTGCAAACTTGTGTATTCTTATTCTATTTAATGGTCTAGAATAGAGTCCTCTATGAGCTATAATTTGAACTGATTCTGTCGAAACTTGAACATGAGACCTCTTTCTCCTTTAAAGACGCATTTAATTTTGCTTTGATTGTCAGTTTTACATGGATTATGGCACACTTTTCAAGATTTTGTGATTTTTTTCTATTATGGGTCTAAAACTTTTTTTAATGTGCCATAGGAGCTGCTATTATAATGACTGGTTACAATTCAACCTAAGACCTATTTCTCTTTTAAAGAAGCATTTTATTTTATTTTTATGCTCACTTTTACCTGAATTACAACACACTTGCAAGCTTTTCTGATTTACTGGTTTGGATTTTGGAACAATGTATAGTTCCCTGGGACTCGTGGGCTATAATTTAAATTGACTCCAGTAAACCTCTTTCAAAGACGCTTATATCATTTTTCCTCTGTTTGGCATATTCCATGATAGTTAGTGTGGTCACCTCTGTTTGGCATATCTCAAAGAGTCCGAAGGTTATCAAGAATATTGTAGCCTGCATGTCATTAAACCCTCTGCTAGCATTTATTCCTTAAATATATGATGTGTAATTTCGATCACATCATATCTTCTAAAATACTATCCTTAAATCCTTATCAACATATGCATAATTATCTTTATAAATTTCCGTTTATTAATTTCCTGTAGCTTACTCTTTTATTTCACCAAGATTGTACAAGAATACTTTTCTAACTTTTGACAGACTTATATTTTTCACATCTTGACCATCTTTAAACAAACTGAGGGTATGGCTAGGTATCCACCTCAACTAGGAACAAGACCATGTCACCTTAAAACCTTACTGAAAAACACATAGTCTCTGGCAGTCACCTTAAAATGGTCTTTCAAACTGCTCAATTCAACACTTAGTGAATTTTGTTAGGCCCTAGTCATTACTGTTCCAGGAGGCATTTTGGCAGACTCATATCTCACATGTGTGAACACCCAGAGGGAAAATGAGATCATGAGTGGATTCCCAGATCATCAAAGAATGGACCCATAACATCTGATGAATTTATCAGTTAAAGAGATGACTCTGGCATGCATTTCCAAGTGGTCTCTCAACCTCCTGTTTTCAACACTCGGTCAATTTTTCATATTTTTGGATATGCAATCTAATTTTTTTACCTCTTTTGGCAGGCTGATATTTTTCTCATGTGGTCACCATAAGAAAAACTAATAATATGGATGTATATCCAGTTCATTAAAGAACATGCCTATAACTTCTGATGAATTTATCATCACTCAGAGAGGCTTTGGCAAGCATTTCCAAATGCCTCTTCAACCTTGTGATTTGACACAGTCAATTTATTTAAACCCTAGGTCTCAAAGGTGATTTCAACTTTTCATCAAACTTGGAGTGTAATACATCCAATGGATGGAGGAAAACCAGATGAATCCATTAAAACCAGTTTCATCCTCTGGAACTACATTCTCTCTCCTTGGCAGGAATTTTACTGAAGTATGATGTAAAAGCTGGTTAAGACGTTGTTTTGGCATATCCATATATTCTGCTTCAGGTAATTTCATGTCAAATTAAGAACATGGTCAGGTAGACAACACATACACCTATAGGATGCCCATATGGTGCGGGAATTTCTTTCAACCCACAAATTATGGATAGCATTCTCCTAGAGAAACTTGTCTAATTTGACCAAAAATAACTTCTTTTGGGAGGCCTGTATCTTCTTCCTCAAAGAGTTGTTCTGAGAACTGGTGCCATGGTCGGATAGATACTTAAACCAACTATGAGATGATAGGCCATGGCGGGAATTTTCTCCTTATTATGAAATATGGTGGGCATTTTCATAAGACTAGTGTTTAGGACAATTTTTCACCACTTAGTCTTTTTCCAACTTTATCATACATGCCTATGCCCATCAAAAGTTCTTTTGTCATTAATGAACATCTCTAGGATATGTCTGTCCACAATCATTAGTTCACCAAATGTCACCAATTCTCAAGGCTACCTATAATTGGTCTAAATTTGGTGACATTTCACAATGTTATCCTATTTAAAAAATATTAGGCACATAGTTAGAGAAGGAGTACCTTGCACGAGGAAACTTGCATATCAAACCACTGTGGAAGAGGGAGTTTTAGAATAAATTCACCGAGTTTTGGTGGGAAATCCATGAATGAAGAAATATGACCACTGCCCATTCCAAATTGAATCCCTAACATGATCTATATGAGGGGGAACCCCATACCTCTTTGCATGCATTAACTAGTCAAGTGGCCCAAGAAACACACTTCTATATCCGTGTTGTGGACAAATTCCAAACCAAATCAAATCGTGTCTTATACATAAAAATAATTCAACTATAAATAACTCTAAAAGAAATTACAGCTTTGAGAGAAAAATAGATTTTGGTAAAGTTTTTGGGAAGAAAAAACTTTTGATATTAAAACATTACAAGTAAATATATTTGCACGCTAAATTATATCCACTTGGTAGCTTATTCTTGTTTTATCGAGTGTAGGTATCACCAAATAGGTATCTATCATATCTATCTTCCTTGAGTGATGGTGAAGATATACTAGGAGAGGTTGAAAGTGATACGTGTTGTACTAGCTCTACCGGTTCTATATCAACTAGCTCTGAAAAGGTAAGGAAAAGATTTCGTAGATGCATGCAATATTTTATTGCCAACAGAGGGTCATGTAATTATGATGTTGAGAGCATAGGTGACATTGAGTTTCCCTTGAGGTATAGACATCTAGTGCAATGGTGGGTACCTAATAATCTACCTCAAGTGGACACAGATTTCTTCATCAATGGGAGGATGTATCTCATTGCTCCTTCGTCTTTACATGGATTGGGGCTATTTTCCATGGATGGCATAAAGGTCGGCTATGGAACGGTAACTGAATTGATGGAATATGTTAGACCATTATACAAATACAATAACTGGTTGATCTTGGTCGAATATACTTGAATTATGAGGAGATATGAAGTTGCCACAAATTATATACAACTAGCAGGACATAATAAAAACAAAGGGGTGACTATGTATATTGATGGGAGACCAAAAGCATCCTAAAACGTTGTTGTCTTTGTAAATAGTACACGGCCCATGACAAAACTAAGAAACCGAATTGCGAATTTGAGGGATGTGAAGAACATCGTATATTTGTATGTGCAACAAAAGCAATACTTCCAGGTGAAGAGTTGTTGATTGATTACAACTTAAATCGAATAGATGTGGCTTCCATGGTCTAGGGTAACCTGGAATGTCACATGTTATGCCTCATCAGGTAAATGATAAATATAGTAACTAAACATGAGTATAATAACTAAATGTTTCGATTTTTTTGTTAACATTCCATTTCCACCTTTGACATTCGCTTGTTTCGTGCATATTATGAATATTTCGATGTGATAACATGCTTATTACACTATTATGCTTATCTCATTTTTTTATGTTACAATTATTGTCTCAACTTTTATTGATTGATTTATTTTTTCAAGGTTGCAGTAGTGGAAAGCCACATGTTGCTTCCACAGTCTAGGGTGACCATGGAAGGTCACAATCTATGCCTCGTGAGGTAAACATTAAATATAGTAAATAAATATGACGTCAAAAACAAAATGCTTCTATTTTTTCAGTTAACATTCGATATCACTCTTACCATTCTCTTTTGTCATGCTTATTGTGAATATTTCCATATGATAACATGCTTATTACATTGTGGCAGGGGTATGCTCATCCCCATGGATCAAAACATGTATCTCCTCCTTCAGAGGGAAAAGTAAATATTATTGCAGTATCTCATTTTTGTTTATGTTACAATTATTGACTCAACTAAATATAGTAACTAAATATGACTACAATAACTAGAAACTCCAACCCCAGAAGATTTCCATGTGGAAACATGCTTATTACACTGCGATAGGGGTCTGCCCATGGTCGTCATGCAACAAAACATGTGTCCTCTACTTCCATGGTCCAGGGTGACAGTGGAAGGTCACACTCTATGCCCCATCAGGTAAGTGTTAAATCAATAACTAAATGTTGAGATTTTTTCTGTTAACATTCAATTTCCACTATTACCATTCACGTTTTTCATGCTTATTGTGAATATTTCCATATGATAACATGCTTATTACACTGTGGCAGGGGTTTTCTCATTGCCATGGAGCAGAACATATATCTTCTCCGTTGGAGGTAAAAGTAAATATTATTGCAATATCTCATTTTTGTTGATGTTATAATTATTGAATCAACTAAATATAGTAACTAAATATGACTACAATAACTAAAAACTCCAACCCCAAAATATTTCCATGTGACAACATGCTTATTACACTGTGGCAAGGGTCTTCCCATGTTCATCATGGAACAGAACGTGTGTCCTCTACTTATGAGGTAAAAATAAATATTATTGCAATATCTCATTTTTTATTATGTTACAATTATTTTCAAAACGTTTATTTATTGATTTATTGTATCAGGGTGGCACCGGTGGAAAGGAACCTATTGCTTCCATGGTTCAGGGTGACCGTGGAAGGTCACGCTTTGTGCCCTGTCAGGTAAGTGTTAAATATAATAACTAAATGTTTCAATTTTTTCTGTTAGCATTCAATTTCCACTGTTGACTTTCACATTTTTGTGTGCTTATGGTGAATTATTGATTGATTTATCATGTCAGCGTGGGGACCGTGGAAAGGCACTTGCTTCTTCCACGGTCTAGGGTGATCGTGGACAATCACCCACTAGAAGTAGATCAGTAGGGGTGACTGTGGGAAGTCACCGGCCACACCACCGCATCAGGTAAGTGTTAGTTCTTAATAGTAACTAAATTTCATTACAATAAAAATGTTTGAATGATGTTAAAATTATTTTTCTTAATTTTATTTTTTGATGAATTTAGTCCAGTGCACTTGATCTGGGTGATGAGGAGCTTGAGGATGAGATTTACTATTCCATAGACCCTATGGATACTATAAAGAAGGACCTGAAAAAGGCAAACATAGAAATGGTTTCCTTGTCTTGCATAAGGCCCATGACACAAGAGATCAGGGAAAGGATTGAAGAGATGAAAGAACAAATAAAATCTTATGGTGTAAGTGGAATCTTCACATATTTTTTTAAGCTATGAAATGATTTCATACCTGATATTATGTTTTCTATTTTTCCAAGTGATCTGATAAAGTAAAGTTTTTCGTTTGTAGGAGTTTTTACAACCTGTGACTAGAGAAATTGTCGAGATAGGTATAGGTAGTAGTCATGCTCCAATGCAACAACAATGTCAAAAAAACAATGTGCCAATGAGTCTTTTTGACACTCTTCCAGTTGGCCTCGAATACATTGATGAGGGAACCAATTTTGATCAGCATGACATGCTGAAACATGATAAGACGGAGCCTAGGACTCTACATGACTCTGGAGATGAACCTACTATAGATGACCATGAAACTTTTCCTAGATCAGTATGAGTTAAAAGCACTGGATCAATAGATCTCACCTTTGTGGTGGATGATGCTTGTGTTCCGATCAAGATTCAAAATATTGAAGGTGTTTATTAATTAATTTATTCATTTTAATCATGAAATTTAAATGGACATACGCTGGAATTATTATAAATTAATGGATTCCACCTTTTTACAGGAAATAATGTTTTCTACAGGAATTTGAATGACAAAGAATTGGAGCTGTTTGGTGCCACCATTCCCACATGGTGGAATAGCCAAGATAGTGCAAAGAGATATGTATTGATAGACCACATGGTAATCTTGTTTGACAATACATTCAACAAGAAAGTGGTTGCAAAGTTAGCCAGTGAGAATTTAAAATATACCAGGGCCCAATATAGGGATAAATTTGAACTTGACCTCAAGCATGAGTGCCCTCCCATGGTTCCGGAGAAAGAGTGGAAGGAACTCATAGATGATTCAAAGGAGAACTTGCTAAAAAGACAAGGAAAACAACCACGACTTGGAAAAGCAAGGTACAACACATATCATCTTTTTAATGAAATATGCTCATTTATTTTTTTCTTTTTGTTTTAAGCAAGAATTCTGATATCTAACATTTTTCAAAATTTTCATATATAGGCTACCAGACACCTCCAAAGAAAACAAGGCTAGAGTGGAAAAGCAAGGGAAACATAGACTGGGCTAGGGTGTCTATAGAAATACAAGAGCCCGAATCGTAATAATTAAATGATTAACTGTGGGGAATATTTATTTGAAAGTAGCAAACAAATATATGTTTTTGATAGAGGGAATTTTATATGTGTTATGCATTGCAGGGAAATACGTTCCAAGATGCTACCACTAAGGAATACCTAAAGCTTGGTTTCAAGTATGGTTTTAAAAGCGTCATTGAATATCGGAAAATCTTGGGGCAGACTCCAATCTCCCCAATGACGCAGATGCAGGTAAATAAAATAAATAAGGACATCATTGCAGTATACTATTAAAGTCTATTCAGTTTTTATTATATCACCCATAACTACATATTTATGTTTTATTTTAAGCAACAATGCAACCGCAGCACTGAATCTAGCGGTACTCCGCATGTACCAGCTGATGTTGTGGTGTGCATGTCCCATGATAGTGGGGAGAAGAGTGGCCATTCTGGTATGTGTGCTTTGGAAATATAAATATCTACTGTGATTATAGATATTTATTTCCTGATGTATACTTATAAATTTTCTTCTTTCGATCGAAGACTGTGAAGCTCAGGAGGGTGAACTGCAAGAGGAATTAGCAAGTAGAGAAACAATTAACACACCAGCTGTCACATCTACACAGACAAGTAAAGGGAAATATTGTAATTTTAATCAAAATGATGAACTATTAATTTCAATAATATTTCAACATATCGATATGCCCATTTTCGTTGTTGCAGTTCACGCCCCTTC
>LPNX010854816.1:54485-68900 GCA_001517045.1 Pseudotsuga menziesii
ATGATGTACAAGAAGTATGATGCATGAGGACATGGAAACACAAACACTAGTAGGACATGACTTTGTAGATAATCTACCAAATGATGATGATAATATCCCAATTATCATCAGTTATTTCAATGCAAAAAAATGGAAATCAAAGAAAAAGTAGATGTATAAATTCATGACTTGTATTTGGATGTATATCGATGTTGTTAGTCTAAAACATTGTTTATATGAATTACCTTATTATGCTTCAATGTTTTTATGTTTATATGTTTTGATGACTAGCCTAGTTATGCATGAATGTTTAAATGTTTTCTATGTAAACAACATCATTTATTGGGTATGGGGAATTGAGAGCGATGTGAGGGGGGTGGGAGGGGCCATATGAGCTTCCACTTTCACGTGCCATGGCCCTATTTAGTAGGGAATATAAAAATGTTCTCAAAACAAAGAGGAGCTCGATAAGGTATAAATACTCTTTTATTACTATGTATTAAATATGGTTGTAAATTTTTAAATGCATGTCTATTTCTTAAAAAATTGTTAATAAAATTAACATTTCACGGTTCATTGATTTCTACAGGACTTTGTAGTAGGATTTAAATGACTGTTTATTTGCTTATATATTATTTAATCATATAAAAATTCTATCTTTCATGATTTATGCAGGTCTTGGTGATGGAAGTTCATCTCGTGGACAACTCTTATCAAGTTGTATGGGCGAATGGATTTGGCGAAAGGACATTGATAAGGTAAGGGTTTTGACATGTTCTTTATCCTTAATGTGTTTGTCTTTATCCTTAATTCTATTTCATTCTATTAATATACAAGAGATACAACCAATAGTAAATAACTACTTTTAGACTATCATCCAAACTAGGAGACAACCTTCTACGTAAAACACAAATGCTTCTTAGTAACGTAGAAAAATAGAAGAAAAATCACGTAGAAGAAATTAGGCTTTTTTCGGCCCTTGTTCCTATAATTTCAGCATGATGAAACCATAGGTTAAGAAATTTTAATTTTCAAACCCTAATTGTTCATATATCTTTCAAAACTAAATTTTCTGATTTGTATACTTGTAAATATTATTCTTAGGTTATTTTTGTTTCTCTTAGGTTTTAGACTTAATTTTTATGTGTTTTTGTAACTTTTATTTTATCAAAAAAGAAATCCCTAAAAAAAGAACTTCTGTGTAAAACCCTAAAAACGCAGACCTGCCGCTCCCACAATCTGAGCCCTCTCCTTTATCAAACATAGGTCTTCAATATGTATTGCAAACCTCGTATGCCCTAGTTGCCATCTCTGCACACTCAAAACAGAAAACAAGTTAGTATTTCAAACTATTTAGATGGTGGTGATTTTGTAAAATATGTCTTATTGATTTGATTAATTTTATACCCTATTCGCATTAGTTTTCTGGGTAAATGTAAGTCTGATTTTTTACTGAGATCTGGAATCTTACATCTCCGAATGCACAGTGATATAATTCTGACATTATTTTACAGAGTATTGTTATGGATTTTCTTAGTACTAATTATTGCTATTAAGAGCTGGGTGATGGTAAGAGACTTGATACTTTTATATTTCAGAGCTTATATACAGGATCGATTGAATGATAATAACATTATGGTTAGCTTGGCACTAAATTTTCATTAAGTTAGTATTTTACATCTATGCTATCACATACACAGATTTGGAAATCATATGCTAAATGGCACTTTAAATGATTAACACTGGTTATTGGTTGCACTATTTTACACATTCTGATTACTGTGATGATAAATTTTCAGTTGTTGCATGGCACATATGTGGACATAAATTCATATGTCTACATCTTCAAAGGTAGCATATAAAGTGATGTTATTACATGAGGAGTATCTGCAAGGAAATTATGATATGGTTTCTAAACTACAAATTGCATGCTCAACTGTGCAACCTACTTCTCAATCCCAAAAGGTAATTTATGATTAATTTTTTGCTACATGAGATCATTCCTAGTAATAGAATAGAAATAAGTTGTCAATTTTTTGTTGACTAACATGTCTCTTTCCCATCATGTGCTTAGGGGACTGTTTTTTATCTTATGGGCATATTTGATACTAACTTGACCAATTTTGGCCATGCTTGAGGTGGTTGCATAAGAAGGATAAAATTTTCATATTCACCTCTTCCAATAATGAGAAACATCAAAAAAAATTACCACCAGTTGGCACTACAAAGATCCTACACATATTTTCCAGGTGAACAACTACTCTTTTTCCCTATGGGTTGAGTTTTTTTTTATTATTTATTTAGTTTTCAATAAAGATGAATTCAATGCACCTTATGTTTTATGTAGTATGATGAATTATCACTAGTATCTCTTCACATGTAGTAGAGCAAGTTATGATATTTCATGAGGAGTGTCTCCAAGGCAATTATGATATGGTTTCTAAACTACAAATTGCAGCTCAACTATGCAACCTGCTTCTGATCAATTCCAAAAGGTGGTCTATGATGAATTTTTTGTTATATAAGATCATGCATAGTAAAAGAATAGAAATAAGTTGTCAATTTTTTGTTGATTAACATGTCTCTTTCCTATCATGTGCTCAAGGGACTTTTTTTGGGGCATATTTAGTACTAACTTTGACTAATTTTGGCCATGCTTGAGGTGGTTGTATAAGAAGGATCAGTTTTTCATTTTCATCTCTTCTAAAAATTGTGGGCTTGACCTTCTTTGGCTTCATTTACACCTGCGGGCTTCCTCAGTCTTCAAATCTCGGGCTCCCTTCATCTTCAGAACATGGACTTCCTTTACTTCTGACTTGTGGGATTCTTTAAGTTTCTGTGGGTATCTACAGGACTCTGCGGGCTTCTTCCAATCTCTGTGGGTATCCTTCCAAGCCCTTGTGGGCTCTTTAAGCCCCAGTCGGATTAACCTAATTTCAGATCACATTAAGTTGATCCAAGCCTAGTGGTGCCTACGTATTTTATCGATGGTATTTTTATAGATGTACCCCCCTACCTTATCATAGAAATCAACTCTTAGTGGTGCCTAGAATATCATTGAATTAATGTTTATACGATCCCTGTGGTGTTTACAACGTATTTTATCGATGGTATTTTTATAGATGTAACCTCCTACCTTATCATAGAATCCGCTCTAATAGGTTCCACTTTAGCCTCTAATTATGTATTTTAGCCAATTATTATGAATTTGTGCATCCTAATGGGAAAACATTTTTTGAGACAATAATTAGGGTGATTAGGGCCACTTTGGGTACTTTGGGGCACTTTTTAAATCATTATGCCTTATTTTTTAGAGTCATTTAACACTTTTTGACCTCCCCCCTAAACTTTTCATTTATTTTTTTCTTTTACTTCAATATGTTTTTTCCCATATCTTACTTTCCCGATATATTTATTTTCTATAAATCACCTTTCCTGTGTTATATTTTATCCATTTCTTTGTCTTTAAAATATAGTATGTATTTGTTGACAAGCACTTATTGAAGATCTAAAACCATGGAAAGGAAGGTGCCTTTCCACGGTTTTTAATTTTTTTTTTGAAACCTCTCGGTTTCGTCTCAATATCGACAAACTTTCGTCATGGGTACTGCAAAACCGTTGAAACCCGGGGTGGCTTTCCACGAATACCGTCTCTATAGAGATGAAGTTTCGTGGAACAATTACCGTTCAACTTGCAAATTTTGTTGAAAGTGTTTGGTTTTCCATGGTTTTGCGTGGAAGAAATTTCTGTTCAAATTCCAGAATTCGTCGATAGAGGGATAAACGTTCATTGAAAGTGTTCCACGATTTTTCTTTGAAACAAAATTTTGTCTAGCAGCTTTTGGCCATATTTTCGTTGTTTTAGGGATGAAAAATTTGTCGATAGAGCGACAAACGTGTGGAAGAAATTTTTGTTCAAATTCCAAAATTCGTCGATAGAGAGACAAACATTCATCAAACGTGGTCCACGGTTTTGCGTGGAAACAAAAAATTGCCTAGCAGTTTTTGGCCATATTTTCATCGTTATAGGGACGTCAACTTTGTTGATAGAGCGACGAATATGTGGAAGAAATTTCTGTTCAAATTCTAGAATTATTCGATAGAGAAACACATGTTCGTCGAACGTGTTCCATGGTTTGGCATGGAAACTAGATTTTGTCGAGCAATTTTTGGCCATATTGTCGTCATTATAGGGACGAAAACTTTGTTGATAGAGCAACGAAACGTAGAAAATGAATTCTAAAAAATCAACTTCAAGGCCACCCTATAGAAGACATGTGGTGGCCAATTTTCGTCTCTATATCGACGACTTATAAATTTCGTCGATATATCCACAAAATAGGTGCCACGAAACGCCGCGACTGTTATTGTCGCAAGTGAGACGACAAAAGGTGGAAATAGCAATGAAAAATCATCACAATTTTGATATTATGTATTAGTGAATGGAAAGGAAATGTATAAGAGAATATAATATAAGGTTCATATTTTTGAAATATGTTTTTGGTTGCTTAAAAAATCTAGTAGAACAAAGCTTTTATGCTTGAGTCACACAATGTAATTGTCAATGGGAATAAACTCCAAAGAATTCTAAACATTGGTGGAGAGTTATATGATGAAATAAGAACATACTAAATGTAAGTTGAGTATGTATGGAAAAGTATTTGATGATGGTGTGGGTATAGTGGTGCGTAGGAACAATTGAAAGGAAAAAAGAAGAACAATTGAGGTGTATAATAACTAGCAAGTTGAGTTATTAGACCTAAAATAGTTGAGCACTTGTAGTATTGAAATACTCTTAAGGAGCAAGGATATTCAGGATGAAAGTGAGATGGTGATGTTTGTTAATAGGTTTATAAATACTTTGAACAGAGAAGGCTAAAGGTTATTACAGATTGGAATTATGAACAACCATGAAGAGAGAAAGGACCAGTAATGGTTGTTTGTATATTGAATAAGAATGAATGTAGGGTATTGATAGTGACAAATGAGAGTAATGTGAATTGCAAAAGAATATCCATGTCAGCTCTTAGCTATTGAAATTAGATATGGTACATAGCCAATTAATAGTGATAGGTATAAGGAATCTAGAGTATACCCACATATAGAAAACAAGATCCTTAAGCCTAAAGGAAGATGTAGTCCTTTACCTCAGAGAGACACATACAAATATTTGATAAGAGATTACATAAAATGATTGCATGAAGTGAAAGGAAAATCTTGTGATAAATAAATCATCCTTACGGGTAGATTATATATATGATTAGAAGAGTCATAGATTATGGACTAGCCACTTATGTGTAAAGATTATGTTGAAGGAAATGATGAATTTTTACTGACTTTTTAAGATGTTAAGGGAGGAATAAAGTGCACCATTGAAGGCATTTGTCTTGGTATACATAGTAGAAATTGTAGAGGATGAACCAATGAAGCAAAGAAGAAATTCTATAAGTAAGTAAAGTTTAGAGATAGTTAGAGATAAAAATGATGAGTTTAAATATGATGGAGGTTCGAAATGATGAAAGATATAACAACATTGAGGTAAATGGTTATAATAGTGAATGATAATTGTTAGATAAGGAAAATGTAGAGAATGATTCATGGATTCTAATTAAACAAATGAGTAGCAAACCCAACTAGAGCATAAGACTTTAGCTACTTCCATATGAGAAATATAAATAGGACACATGAAACGAAAAAATAGTATCTATGCTTAGTATTGTTTGTAAAGTAAAATAGACTTCATAGTGAAAACCTTCTAGAGTGTCCATAGTGGGCATTTAGTTTGGCAACATTTCAGATCCAAAACAAGAATCATCACCACAACAAAGAGTTGAAGGAAAGAAGATTTAATCAATTAATGTTAAATATGTGGATAGAGATCCCAATTCACAAATGTGACTTCACACATCAGCTATTCTAATTACTATTATGAACTCTAAAACCTTTAAGAAAGCTCTTTTATACTCAATCTAGGGTTATAATAAAAATTCTATTACTAACAAATTGAAAATTTGAAACTATTTTAATAATATATTAACCATGAATTAACAATTTTTTTTATTATCTCAAGGTTTATTAATGGTTTCTTAATTCATTAATCACAGATTAATAATTAAATTGACAAAATATTGAGGTCTTATTTTTCTTTCCTTTTATGCTTGTTAACAATGCGCATTAATAAATTTTTATTTTGTTTAAAACACTAATAATAATTATTTTTATTTTGTTTATAACAATGCACATAGGAAAATAGACCTAATTTAATTGGAAACCATCGAAGACTCATTTTTCTTGCTTTTTATCTTTTCTGTTAACAATGCTTTATAATAAATTTATATCTTTTGTTTATATTAATGCTAATAACAGACTTGGAAAGACTCTATATGAAACTGAAATAACCTCAATTGGAACACTATCAATTCCTTCAAAGTTTTGATAAATTTAAGTTGGGGTAGAATTTCCCAAGAAGAGGAATATATGTAGAAGGTATAATACCAATAAGGTATATGACTTGTAAATGTGGAGTTCCCAAGTTAGGATTTCCATGTAATTTCTCATGGAATATGAACTACCCATTCCTAGAGGTGAATATGATACAGAAGTAGATCAAAGAAAAAGCACAAGATGTTGGTAGAATCCATCGAAACTAAGGGAAGGTCAAGGAACCAAGGGAAGCTTTACTAATGTGAAAGGAAACTACTGTTGAAATATTGTAACTTTGAATAATATTCTAAATGTATTTTACTGATGTAACCGATAAGAGATGTTTTATTACTCCGTTGGGATGTTACTATTGTATTTGGTCATCATAGAGTCATGAGGTAAAACCTCCATTGTAATTCAGGTCAATAGAACCCTCTTGAATATAATACATTTTTTTGTTGTTGAAATATTGTAACTTCGAAGAATATTCTAAATGTATTTTACTGATGTACCCCAAGGGAGATGTCTTATTCCTTCGCCGGGATGTTATTATTGTATTTGGTCATCATAGAGTCATGAGGTATAACCTCCATTGTAAGTTGGGTTAATAATACCCTAATGAATATAATATAATACTGTTTTGAGTCTTCCTAGGTGAAGTCAGCCCAATCAGTTTAGTGGGGCCGACTTGTTAGGGTAAAAGTCAAGTGATAAAAAAATTATAAATAGAGGAGTTGTGTTCATCATTTAAACATAGACATTCACTGGTGTATATCACATAGGAGAGAGAGAGACATACTAGCAAGGATGAGGACCACATGTTTTTTGGTTTTATCTTATACATCTATATAAAGGAAGTTTTGATGGGTTTTCTTCCCCTTGATGGTTTCCCAGGATAAATATGTGTTTGTCTTGCGATTGTGCTTCTTTAAGTGATTTTGCATATACTACTATTATGAATTTGGATTAAACAATAATTATATCTAGCTAAGCATATGAAATATGAACATGGTTTCAGAGCTAGCTTGGATAGAACAACTTTCACAAAGTGAAACTCTCTATCCTCTCCCTCTGGCAAGAAATTAGGGTTTCTGAAAAATTTGGGATTTTTAAGATCTAATTGCATAGAAAGTTGCTCTTCCCTAGAGATCATCTATTGAGACCTAGATTGAAGTTTTTGAGTGTGTGAGTCTCTGGGAAATCAAAACCCCAGTTTGGCCCTGAACCAAAAAACTGAAGAAAACTAGAATAAGAAATATGTAGAAACTAAAATCTCACAAGCAAGTTTTGAAGGGTGAATATTTGGAATCTCCAAAAACCAAGTGGACCAACCAACTCTCCTCAATCAAGCACATCTCCTGGTAAGTTCAAATTTTCATTTTGAGAATTTTCAAAATTTTAGTGACCTCATGGATAAGATGGCCCCAAGCACTAAGCTTGAGGATAAGTTGAAAGGAATAGAAAGCTTCTGAGAATGAAAGTATAGGATTGGTCCCAATCTTAGAGAGAATGATATCGAAAAATACATCAAAGATGAAGTTTTAGAACCAGAAGAAGATGAACCTAAGGAGAAGCACCAGAAGGACCTAATCATGGAAATGATGATCATTACTGATTCTATCAAAGATCACTTAATCCCTCAAGTTTCATCTAGAGAAACACCAAACCAAATGTATGATTCCCTTTCCATATATGATGGAATGAACATCAACAGAAAGATGAATTTGAGAGCTCAACTGAAGGGTACCAAGATGAGCAAAGGAGAATCCATTAAATATTAATTCACAAGGGTTTCCTAGTTCAAGGAACACCTAAATTCCATTGGAGACTCCCTTGATGAAGATGAACTAGTTATGACTTCTTTGAATGACCTCACTAGACCTTGGGAGTCATTCATACAGACTATGTGCTCCAGAAAATAAAGTATGAATTTTGACATTGTATGGAAAGATTGCATCCAAGAAGAAGCTAGAGTAGCTAAAAAAGAAGCTCTACTTAGAGAATATGATCAAGCTCTAGCTACCCATACCAGAAGAAAAAGACAATAAAACTTCAAGAAGGATATTTACAAGGACTATAGACCTCCAATGAAGTTTGAAAGGAAAAGAGAAAACAATCAAAAGAAAGACTACTCCAAATATCAATGTTATAACTGTCAAACGATAGGACACCTTGCTAGAGAGTGTCCATTAAAGAAGAAAAACAACAAAATACATCATGCTCATCTAACTGAAGATGAGGATGAAGAAGAATAATAAAGACCTTGAAAGATACAATAAAAAGAAGAATATGTAGAAGAATATGCATTATTATCTGCACACTTTGGGTTTGTAATACCCATAGAAGATACATGGCTTATTGATAGTGGTGCTTCAAAGAACATGATAGGAATAAGCAAAGCATTAGAAGAAAATAACTCTCCTCGAAAAGTATCATTAAAAGATGACTATCAATATCCCATCAAAGGAATTGGTGAATCAAGCTACAAGCTTGACTCTGGAACCTACATGAAGACAAAGGAAGTACTATATGTACTAGGTTTGAAAAAGAACTTACTTTCCATCTTAACATTAGATAAGAAAGGATATAGATTTGTTTTTATAGATGGACAAGTACTCATGTGGACCAAAGGAAAGACACTTGAAGATGATGTGGTCATTGGCGAAGAAGAAGGAGGATTGTACAAGCTCAAGGGACATCCAGAAATAGCCCTTGTCCATGAGACCACTAGCTCAAGGGAACTATGGCATAGAATTATTGCTCACATCAACAACAAAGAATTTCCCTATGTGAGAAAAGTGGTAATAGGTTTACCATATTTGCAGATCGATCATGAAGGTACTTGCAAAGGATGTGCAGGAGGAAAGAACATCAAGAATCCATTTTCAAAGAGTGAAACAAAGACTAAATGTATGTTGGAATTGATTCATTCTGATGTATGTGGTCCTATTCCCTCCACATATTTAAGTGGATATGAATACTATGTTACATTTATTGATGACTATTTAAGAAATAGATGGATATACTTATTGAAGACAAAGAGCGAAGTGTTTGGGAAATTCAAGGAATTCAAAACCTTGATAGAGAACCATTCAGAAAGAAGAATCAAACCACCCAGAACAGATAACGGTGGAGAATATATTTCAAAATAATTTTAAGCATTCTGCAAAGAA
The DNA here is from genome assembly GCA_001517045.1 of Pseudotsuga menziesii. NCBI lineage: Eukaryota > Viridiplantae > Streptophyta > Pinopsida > Pinales > Pinaceae > Pseudotsuga > Pseudotsuga menziesii. The sequence goes on from LPNX010854816.1 coordinate 64,061, forward strand.
GCTAGAATCAAGAGGGAACTAACCACTCCCTACAATCCCCAACAAAATGGTGTTGATGAAAGAAAGAATGGAACCATTATGGAAGTAGTGAAGACAATGATTCATGATCAAGAGCTTCCCATGGATCTATGCGATGAAGCAGCAAGAACAATTGTGTATGTGCAAAACAAATTATCTCATAGTTCCCTTGGATTCAAGACTCTTGAAGAAATGTATACAGGAAAGAAACCTAAAGTGAGACATCTCAAGATATTTAGTTTTCTAGTATATGTTCACATTCCAAAAGAGAAAAGAACCAATTTTGATCCTCCCAGGAAGAAGGGAATATTTATTGGATACTGTGAAGTCTCCAAATCCTTTAGGATATACATTTTAGTATTCCATCATATAGAGATTAGTAGGGATGTAACATTTGATGAAGAAACAACTCTTAAGAAATCTAGAAGGTGTCAGCTTGAAGAAGTTCATGAAGAGGATGTACCTCCTAGAAAGATAGAAGCTTAACCCTCTCCTGGAATAGTAGCATCAGAAGATCATAATATGTTAGAACCTCAAGAACCCACTACTATGGATATATCTCGAAAGAGAAAACTTGCTTGGTAAAGAGAAATCATACAAGAAGTATATAAGTATGGAGCTCCAAAAGGCTCCACAAGGATAAGAAATAGACCAAAGCCATTCTCCAACTATGTAGCTTTGATGTGTGATCTTGTAGATCAAGAACCTACCAGTTACGAGGAAGCTATGCAAAAGAAAGAATTAGTAGAAGCAATGACAGAAGAATAATAGTTAATAATGAATAATGATGTTTGGGATATAGTACCCAGACCAAAAAGAAAGAGTGTGGTATATTCCAAGTGGATCTACAAGATAAAACATGATGTTGATGTAAGTATCGAAAAATGCAAGGAAATATTTGTGGCTAGAGGATTCTCTCAGATAGAGGGAGTTGATTATGAAGAGACATTTATGCCAGTAGCAAGGTACACTTCCATCAGAACCATCATGGAACTTGCTTCCATGATGAAGTGGAATCTACACTAGATGTATGTAAAGACAACCTTCATGAAGGGTGTGATTAAGGAAGAAGTATACACCGAACAACCACAAGGATTTGAAGTCGAAGACATAGTGACTCATGTATCTAAGTTGAAAAATGATCTGTATGGACTGAAGGGATATCCTAGGGCTTGGTATGGAAGAATATATAGCTTCTTGAAAAGCTTGGGATTTACCAAAATTAAAGTTGATCCTAACCTTTACCTTAAGGTTATGGATGATGAACCTGTCATATTATTACTATATGTGGATGATCTATTTCTGATAGGAAATGAGAAACCTATTGCAGAAAGTAAGAAGAATATAGCTGAAGAATTCGAGATGAAATATCTTGGATTGATGCACTATTTTCTTATCCTAGAAGTGTGGAAGAGCCCAAAAGGAATCTTTATGAACTAGGGAAAGTATGAAGTGAAAATATTAAAAATATTTGATATGTTGGATTGTAAATACATGGCCACACCTATGGATACCAAATTGAAGATGTTATCTAATGAATCATTTAAGTTAGTGGATATGACTCAGAACATACAGATTATTGGGTCACTAATGTATTTGACGAATACTAGGCCAAATATATGCTTTGTTGTGAACACCCTGATTCAATATCTAGTTAAACCTATACGAGTTCACCAGATAGCTGCAAATAATGTGATGAGGTACCTAAAAGGTATGATAGATTTTGGACTATACTGTGATAGAGATCATGACTACAGATTGTATGGATATATAGATTCATATTGGGTAGGAAGTGCCACTAACAGAAAGATCACCTCAAGTGGATTTTATTTTCTGGGATCTGCCATGATCTCATGGTTTAGCAAGAAACAATCCAATGTTTCTCTCAACATGGCTGAAGCAAAGTACATAGAATCTTGCTCCGCTAGTTGTGAATCCATATGACTTTGGAATCTGGTGTTAGGTTTATTTGACATGGATTTGGATACCACAATGATTCTATGTGACAACTAGAGTTGTATAAACATGCCATAGAATCCTGTGTTCCATGATAAATCAAAGCACATAGAAATACGATATTTTTACATAAGGGATATGGTACAAAAGGGAGCTATAAAACTCCATTATGTGAGTACCAAGTTGATGATGTGTTGACCAAGCCTCTATCTCAAGTAAAGTTTGAATACTTCCATGACAAACTTGGTGTAGTTCAAAAAGAATTTCCTCGTAAGGAGGAACAATGATGATGATATAGAGAATTTCCTTGCAAGGATGAACAATGATGATGATGATGATGATACATAAATTCATTGCAAGAAGGAACGATGATGATATGAACCCTCCTCAGAAAGAGGGAGTAGGTTGATGATATGGACCTTCCTCGAAAAGGAGGAGCAGTTTGATGATGAAGACCTCCCTGAAAAAGGGGGAGTGATGATGAGAATGTCATTGATGATGGGATGGCAGTGATGTTCCAGTACCAAAGAGGCCAAGTGTGCCTGTAGATGTTGATGAGGTATGAAATTCACTTTTGGATGATAGTATCCTATTTTTAGGATGGTATAGCGTACGATAACACTCTCTTAATGAGAGTGGTCCTATCCCTTACTAGTTGAACATGGTCCTGCATGTTGGAGTCATTTACCCAACATGCACACTTAATTTGGTCAATTTGGTCTTGTTAAACCACTATCCTAAGTTTAATTAACTTAATTGGCATCAGATGAGCACACTATGACATCAGCATGAGCACACCCATGCCCTCCTTTAGTCAAGGAGGCCAACTAAGCCTTCTCCTTCATTCGGGGAGGCTAACTGGTCTTTCTCCTTCAAAATAGGGAGCATTTCGGGGGTGATCTGAGTGTCATAAATGCACCTAATTGCTAACTGATTGTTACAATCAGTTAAGCTAAGTGGTGAAGGTACCTCCATTCATTATATTGATTATTTCCATTATTATTTATGAACTAGAGTCAACTAGGGCGCCTCTAACCACTTCTGATGACCAGTTTGACTTCAGTTAACCTCATCGGGGTTCATTGGAGTTAATGATGCACTACCACTTGTTGATTGGCATGCAGTGACATGTGTTTGAGCTACTTTCAGTTAGACTCAGTCATCCATTGCACTCTGATATAGTTAGGACTCAGTTGATTCAATATGGACTTGATCAGTGGGTTAACTAGGTGTGTTTACTGTGGCTGACATTTAGTTAATCTACACCCATTCATTCAATTTGAATGACCTCATTGGGACTTCAAATGTCTTGGAATTCATGCATCTTTCATGATCATTGTATTGTATTACTCATTCTTTATTGATTATACAGATATGCTACTCCTATTGCAGCACCATTATGCCATTTTCATGCTTAATTGTCTGAAATCTCTTATGAGACTGTGTTTTAGTCCCTAGATTACTGTGACAGATTAATATGGTATCAGAGCTCATGATGGGACAAAGCTCAGATCTCTCAAAAACATGGTTTTTGACAAATATTGCATGAAAAATTGAGTAAAAGCTCAAAATTCTAGCACTGCACCAAAAGCCAAGGATTACCACTTAATACCCCAAGTAAAGGAATTGTTGATAAAGATTGCTTGATCAATTATGCTGGGTGTGATGAAATCCTAAAATGTGTAGGCTGTTCGACCTTATGGTGCCCCTTTTGTTGTGATTTGCAGGTTTTAACAGGTGAAAAGCCTTCGGTACAATAGTTTGAGATGGATTCTTCTGTCGAACTCTTGACTCTGTTCAATTTTCATTCATGGAAAGGAGATATGGAGATCCAGCTATGTGCCAGAGGACTCTACTGGGTCACTATGGACACTGAATAAGAGCCTACTCATGTGATAGAAAAATCTAGATTCTTGAATAAGAAAGATGAAGCATTCAGTTTCTTGTGTGTCTCTATTTCCAAGGATCTTCTTTTCCACCTCTTGGGATTCAAGACTCCAAAGGAAATTTGGGGCCAATTGGACACCCTGTATGGAAAACAGGATGATTTGAGAGTTTATCAGCTTGAAAATGAGTTGATGTCTCTCCAACCTTCCAATTTCGATACCTTAACTGATTTTTTCACAAAGTTAAAGCACATTGTCTTATTGTTGAAGTAGTGTAAGGTGGAGAAGGAGGATGATCAGCTCATCCTCACCATTCTCTCCAAACTTGGAGTTGATTATTCAATTTTTGTCTCTACATTCTGTGCGGGGAAGCTCACAACCCTTGGATGGAATATGCTTTAACTCAATGCCTTCATTGAGTCCCTAACAATTGAACATGATAAGATTTTCCAGATGAGGATCATTAGTTACTCCTGTGATCAAGCCCTTTATGCTTCAAGGCCCAAAGATCTGAAGGGTAAAGGAAAGTAGTAGAAGAACCCAGAAACCAAATTTGAAGCTCCTAAGCCTAAATTTTAAAACCAACAGCAAGAAGATCCTTCCAGCTGGAAGAAAATCAAAACAAAGGGCATCATGGAAAGGAAAAAGTCAAGTGTTTGTACTGTGGTAAGGGATTCCACCCTGAACATGCCTGCATGAAAAAGAAACTTGATGAAGCTACTTCTCTTCTTGAGAAAAATCACATCAATCTTCCAGAAAGCTTTCGGAGGAGAGATCAGCAAGAACGAGAACCACATCATGAAAGAGGTCATGCTCTCATGGCAAGCACTTCGAAGTCCAATGCTCTTTTGATAGATTTTGCAGCTTCGAATCACATGATGGATGTTGATGTATATGTAACTTCGGAATGTATTCTTCTATGTATTTTATATTATTGTAACCCGATGTTTATTCCGGGATGTTTCTATTATGTATTTGAG
>LPNX010854816.1:75142-102273 GCA_001517045.1 Pseudotsuga menziesii
GGATGACATAGAGTTCTTCTCATATTTGGAGATTGGAAAAACCATTCCCATCCACATGGGAGATGACTCCATAATCATATCCGGAGGACAAGGTACTGTAAATCTTGAGCATGGTTTCTTTTCCAATGTTCTGTATGTACCATATTTTGCATCAAACCTCCTAAGTGTTTATCAAATGACACATATGAGAGTGCCCAAAAGAGTCTCCTTTAGCTTGGATGATGTAGAGATCACAAAACTTGCATTCAGAAAACTTGTAGCAAAAGGCCTTGAAAACCATCATGCAAAATCGTACGAGTTCACTCATTTTGTGGCGGATGCAAAGCCCACTGCATTGCTGACTCATGGAAATGAGGTTAGTAGACTATGGAATGAGAGGTTCAGCCATATAAAATTCAAATACTTGCATCAATTATAGAATAATTCCATGGTTGAAGGCCTCCTGGTTATCAAAGCTACCACCGGAATTTGCAAGGGATGTGTTGTTGGAAATCACCCTGGGCATAAGTTTGATCGAGGGAAGGCAAGTCGAGCATTATGCATCTTGGGTCTGATACATTCTGATATCAGTGGACCTATGCCTACCACATCCATGAATGTATCAAGGTACATTCTCACTTTCATTGATGACTTTTCCAGATACACATGTGTCTTTTTTATCAAAAAGAACTTGGAAGTCTTAGAAAAATTCATTGATTTGAAGGCACTAATTGAGAATGCATCTGGAAAAAAGATAAAGATTTTGAGATATGATAATGGTGGGGAATATATCAGTAATGAATTTCTGCATATATGTTCCCAAATTGGTATTCAAATTCACCATTCAGTCCCCTACACTCCACAGCAGAATGGTGTAGTGGAGAGGAAGAATCGGTCTCTCAAGGAGATGACCACTTGCATGCCGGAATCAAAGACATTGGATGAAAATTTGTGGGCTGAAGCCATGAATGCTGTAGAATACATAAAAAATAGATTGACACACTCATCCATGAAAAGGAATACCCCTTTCGAATCCTACTTCAGACACAAGCCGGATGTGTCGAATCTAAGGGTGTTTGGGTCCACTGCATGGGCCCGAATTTTGCATGATAAAATGAGGGATTTGAAACTACAAAGGATATATTTTGCAACCGCAAAGGATATCCTGATGAATCTAAAGGTTTCAAGCTGCTATATATCAGAACAAAAGATATCATCATTTAAAGGAGTGTCCTGTTCGATGAGCCTCTTCAGGAGGTAGAACTAGTGAAGGAGAAAACTGTTGAATTTACTTCCTATTCTACTAAGTATTTGGATGATGGAATTGGGGGTGATGAACCTGATTTGGATCCTATGATTTATGATATTAGTGAAAAACATACATTATATGCTAAATCATAACCTTAAGTACAAAATTATTTCCCAGCTTGGGCTAGGCAGACACTCTCCTCCGCAGGTGAAAACATTGGAAATCCGGATGATCCAAGAAGAATTCGGTTTGATTTCGAAAGAGTAGGTATTGCGCTCTCTTGTAATGATTATTTTCTATCCAAATATTGTTTTTTAATGTTAATTTCATATCCTAATTCTTACTACCATGCTCAGAAGGATCCGATATGGCAAGCTCCCATGGATGAAGAGATGAATTCTCTTCAGAAAAACACTACTTGGGAGCTAGTTTCTCTTCCTCCGGGGAGGAAATTGGTTCAATGCAAGTGGGTGTTTCAGAATAAGGTTGCTGCTGATGGAAAAACTGAAAATATAAGCCAATTCAGGTAGCAAAAGGTTTCTTCCAGGTCCAAATTTTGGACTACCACGAGACTTTTGCACCGGTTGCAAAAATGGACTCCATCCGCCTAGTTTTGGCAATTTCTGCATCTAAGCACTAGGAAGTGCATCATATGGATGTTAAGTTTGCCTTTCTACATGGATATATTCATGAGAAGATATACATGAAGCATCCAAAGGGATACATTTTTTATCCATCTTTGGTTTTCAAACTAAAGAAGTCACTATACGGGTTAAAACATGCCCCACGAGAGTGGTATTCCAAGATGGATGCCTTCCTTCTCTCGCAAAACTTCCAAAGGTGTAAATCAGATATAAATGTGTATATACAGAAGTATGATGGTAATTTTCTTATTATTGTTTTATATGTTGATGAATTACTGATTACAGGTATCACAGTTGCTTCTATTTTAGTCATAAAAACTGCTCTCTACAATGCATTTGAAATGAGCGATTTGGGGCTCTTGAAGCAATTTCTAGGGCTCAAAATTGAGCAAAATATCGATGGGATAATGATAAATCAGTACAAATACATATCAGACCTGTTATTTAAGTTTAAAATGGCTGAATTTAAGGCTGCTCCATTCCCTTTCCTTTCAGGGATCAACCTTGAAGAAGGAAAACGCACACCTCCCATGGACTGCACTATTTATCGACAACTGATTGGTAGTGTTATCCCTAAAGTTGAACCTAGACTATGGGATTCAATATTAAGGAAATATTTGTTTAAAAATGAATAAATCAAATAAAATCAAACTGAAAACACAGGCTGGTATCAAACTATGGCTAATAGAACTTCACAGTACTTGCAGGCACTAGACTAGTATTACTTGTTTGTACAGTTTTTACAGTTTGGGAATGAAATCAAATCATCACACAATTTACAATGGTATATATCACAGATGGGTAAATACAGGTGTTCATAAGAAGATCAAAGCATATGATAGGCTGGTAAATTACTGAGGGCTGCAAGACAAATTGTAGAAACCATATAACACAACATACAATACAGCATTCAAAAGTAAGGATTCTATGATCCTGAAAACATAAAGTGAAACTGTTACTGTGTATACATATATAAAGATAATTGATTCTCTTGATAAGAATTATAGTAATGGAATATGAATGACCATGTACTTAACAAAATTACCAGAGAAACAATTCATGCAATACAGAAACAAATCATCATCATACTTCACTCAGAAACAGAACCTGTTTGAAGCTGCAAAATGTTCATGCTACATAGATGTGCTTACAATTGGTCATGCATGACTCCCAAAACTGCCAACCTGCTGTTCTCTAATCAAGAATATCTTTTGTACCAAAATGTTCTATCTAGAAACTAACAATAGATCCTATAATTCTGGATCGAACTTCCTTCAAAAGTGGGAAGTTAATCCCTTACAAAGTGTTTTAGACTACAGGTGTCATACAAATGTCAAACATAATATCATGAGTTCAAAATCAAACAACTTTAAAACATCTACAAGCTTCTAGAAGCTTCAGCTAAGGTGGCCAAGTCACTACGCACCTGTGAGCGCTTTTGGAGTCTAGCCAATTCCACATCTTTGTCACTTTCCTTTTTTTGGGATTTGAGCTACTCAAGCTGTCTTTGCATAGCTCGCTTTTCCTTAAGGATTCTCTTGGAAATCATTAGTAGTTTCTGGAACTCTGCTTCCTTATCTTCCATGTCTTCTCGTAATCTTTTATTTGCCACCATTAACTTCTCGTTTATATCCTGCAGGTATCTTGTCTATTCTTTATATGTTTGAAGAGAGCTTTTACACTGACCAAGTTCTGGGGGAATATCCACATCTTCCTCTCTCATGCAATCTCTTTCTTCAGGCAGATTCCTTAATTTTGAACCTTCGTCAAGCTTGTTTTGTTCATCTGTACAAAACATTTCTGGTATGGAACCTGCTATTCCTTGCATGTCAATAAAATCTTCCATATTCTCAGAGTATTTGTCCTCTGCTATGTGTATAGTTCCTTCACTTGCTGCATCTTCTATAACCATAACCTCCTTATCACCTTTCTGTAATGTTCTTTCTTCCATCTGCATTTTCTCCCTCAATCTAGTTCTAGGCTTGGCTTCTTTGAATAACTGTTTGCAGATTTTCTTTTTAGAAGCAATGCTTTTAAACATGTCACTAAGCTTTTCTGGATTTTCTTGTGTGCAGGGTCTAAACTGCCCTGTACATGTTTACCAACAGCATCCATTTCTTTATTCTTACCCTCTTGATCTATCTCTGTAGGGTTTGCTATCTGCTGATTAGCATCTTCAATCATCTTCTTACCCTTTTCTTTAGGGTTATCACTAAACCCTAATTCTGTCAACAAAGAACCCCATGTTCTTTCTTCTTTTTGTAGCTGGGTTAAAATCAACAACTTAATTAACCCCTGGTGATACACCGATCGAGCTGTATGTGATGGATGATTTTGAACTTTAGTAATCATCTTTTGAAGGCTTCTAAATAGGTAAAAAGGAAGATTTAACTGTGTATTGCCCTGAATATGCATCAGAAGTTTCAAATGACACTTTAAGGCCCTATCATACCTTCCATCACAAGTTATATAGTTATGAATCACTTCCAATGGCACTCTCCAAGCTGGCTTCATCCTGCTGACATGAACTCCATTTTTCCAGTCGATTTTTTCATCTCCAGGGATCAAGAAATCCCTGAAATCCTCCTTGCAATCTGTTTGTTTAAACCACTTTTCACCTTCCGCGGGAACATTGATGGCTTCAGCGATAGATTTCTCATTGACTCTCACAGTTAAACTTTGTAACTGAACTCTATCATCGTTATAATTTTCAATGAAAGCAATTGTCAATTGGGAATGGTATCCCTGCAATTTATCACAAAAGCTGAACCATGCTGACCTCTGTATTAACTTAGCAGACCTTGGAAACTGCTTAATCCAATCTGTATTGATAGGTTCTAATCTACAGATGAAACCTCCAGCTCTTTTCTTCACAAATACCTCTGGCTCCTCCTCTTCGATTTCCTTTGACATTTGAAATTCTACAGGGATTTCAACTCAGCTGTTTAGACCAATAATGACTTAGGTAAAAAAATATACCTTCTGCTGCATATGGCTTTGTGGTAATCCTTTTGTTTATGCTAGCATCTGGAATGTGAATAAACTTTGTTCTTGTGCTGGAAGCGATAATCTGCAAAGCCACGGAGTGATAATGCTAATGAAATTTGACTAACAACGAGTGGTAGTTCTTACCCCTGAAACCTCTAACAAATACTCAAATTACCAAAGTCTTCACGTAGCATTGTTCTAAACCAGGCATTTTACACTATGGCTGTGTGCTGAAACTGCCTGTTCTGAGACACAAGGAAACATAAAAAATATTCCAACTCTGAACTTACAATACCTAGGGTTCAAAAATAAACCCTAACTTTCCTGAATCCTTACATAACAATGCTCGAAACCAGGAACCTCTATCAATAAAGAAAACCTTCACGCTGTATATCCTACACAGGAAATTTTTATACTACATCTGCATGTTCAAGCCAAGCATTGCTGAAAGTGCAAGGAAATATGTGTACAATGTATTTCAATGCTGCCCTCACAAACCCTAGGGTTCGAAAATAAACCCAAATTCCTAAACATTTACATAACGCAGCTCGTGATTAGATGGAGACAAAGAATAAACCAAACCAGCCTTTGGATGCCCTTCTTCAGCAGAAGAATGAGAAATATTTTAGGAAAAACGTGCCTTAGTCTACTCTTGCCACGATGACCAAAATTATTCATTACATGAACGGTTATAACTCAGAAATGACAGCACCTGTGTTCTTTCATTATTGCCACCGTATGACTCATTAATTCATGATCAGGAATATAAAAAATATATATATACAATGCCAGCTGTCTATGATCAAAATTTATATTCGAGACTATGATAAGGCTTATATTCATTATAGATTTCATGATATAATTCATAAACCTTTCAAATAAAATACCATATGTATATTTTACCACCAAAAATCAATATGCTGCACGCTCACAATATGCTGACAGTTTGTAAAAATTCACCCTGTAACACATACTATTTTGCACATAAATGTGTTCTTAGTTAAAGAATGGAATTTGTGATGATTTTAGGTAACCAATGGAATCATGAGGACATGCAATCAGTCATAAAACCTAAAACAAAATCAAAATTAAAATAACAAAAACCAATCCAAATCAAAAATCCAAAAAATAAATAGGAGGAACAACCCTAGAGATAACATCTAGCTCCGTCTGGGGACAAAGTTTCTCTTGGAGACTTTGAGAACTTGCTGACCAGTACCTTATCCATTGGGCTGGAGTCTTATTTGCAATAAAATGATATATACAATGATTATGTACAGTAACACCCTGTCTTTCACTCTGTATAAAAAGGTTTTAAGAAGCGTCCATTGACTGGACCTGCAATCTATTCTCCTTTCAAATTTTGCAAGACAAAGGTATTATTTCCAAGGATCTTTATGATTGAAAAAGGTCCAATCCATAAGTTATCAAAATTCCCGTGTTTACCTTTTTCATCTTTTCTTGCATCCCATCTGAGCACAAGATCACCCACTGTAAACAAATCTTTTTTGAATCTTTTATCAAAACTGTCTTTCATTCTTTTTTGATGTTTCTCAGCTGTGTCCTTGATGGCTTCTCTTTCTTACTGCAACTGTACTATCTGAAACATTTGTCTCCTGATATCATCTGGCTCTTCTTCAATTTCCTGCACAAACTTCATGACTGGACTGACTAAATGGATAGGGAAAACAGCATCAGTCCCATAAACCAATTGGAAAGGGGATGTCCCAATTGATTTTTTAATCGTTACTCTATCAACCCACAGAGCAAATTTCAGCTTTCTGTCCCAACTTCATTTATTTTCAAACAGCATTTTCTTGATACTGCTTACAATGCTTTTATTCCTAGATTATGCTAATCCATTTCCTTGTGGATAGTATGGTGTGGATTGCTTAAGGTTAATGTTATTCTCCTGACAAAAATTTACCATCTTTTTTGACTTGAAGGAAGGGGCATTGTCAGTGAGTAATTTTCTAGGGCATCCAAACCTACTCAGAATGTTCTCTTGGAGGAAAGTAATTATTACCTGTTCTGTTTCTCTCCTTGTTGGAATTGCCTCCACCCATTTTGTGAAGAAACCGGTAGCAGTCAGGATCCATTTATGCTATCCACTAGATGGAGGATGAATTTCACCACTAAAGTCTAGTCCCCACTGTTGAAATGGACCATTCACAGAAATAGGATTTAATGGTAGGGATTGAAGCTTTTGCTTACCAGCAAATTTCTGACATTCGATACATGATCTAACCTGCTGAAACACATCTGAAAATAGGGTAGGCCAGTAGTATCCTGCTCTCAAGATTTTGAAGGTAGTTGCTTTCCAATACTTATGTCCTCCACACACTCCACTATGCAACCCTGCAATCACAGCATCAATTTCATATTTCTCCAAACATTTCAACAGTATACCTCCCGGATCCTTCCAATACAATATCTGATCTCTCAAAACGTACTTCATTGCTTTTAGTTTCAAGGATCTGCATTCACTCCTGTTCAATTCAAGAGGGCACTGTAAATACAAAAGAAAATACACCACATCCTTATACCAATCAGATTCAGCATACCTGTTATAAATCTTCTCCTTACTATGCTCTGTGCTCATACTCTGTGCTGACTGCTCTGCCATGATGTGAAGATTCAAAACCTGACAATTGGATTCTGTGAGTAGTTTAGCCAGTCCTTGTCCTTTTACCAATTTTGTTGGCTTAATTTCTATGTCATATTCCATGACCTTGGCTATCCATCTGCCTCTCTTTCCTTCGCTGTCAGGCTGTGCCAAAATTTCCTTAACTGCTGCATTTGGGACATAGGCCACAACCTTAGAATGTAAAAAATATATTCTAAAGAATTTTAGAGCTTTAACTAAGGCATAGGCCTATTTTTCCATTATATTATACTTCAGCTCAGAATCCCTTAATGTTTTGCTGAAGAATGATATGGGATGTTCCAAATTATCAGAGTTCTTTTGTAATAATACAGCAGCAATAGTATCTTCTGATGCAAACGAAAATATGGCAAAATCTTTTGTGTAATCAGGAGCCATAAGCACTGGGGCTTCTATCAATGCTTGTTTTGTGTTTTCAAATGCTTGTTTAGCCTGTTTAGACCACTTAACCTCACTATTCTTTTTAAGCATTTGAGTGATATGCTTTATTATCTCTGCAAAATTTGGAATAAACCATCTTAAGAAGTTGATTTTTCCAACAAAGGATTGAACTTCTTTTTTGTTTCTGGGCATGCTGATTTTTAGAATAGCCTTGACTCTTTCTGGATCTATCTTTATTCCCTCAGCAGAGACAATATTGCCTAACAGTTTTCCTTCTGTCAGGGCAAAGTGAGATTTTTTAGGATTTAGTGATAAACCAAAATTCCTGCATTTGACAAAAATTTTCCTTAAGTGTTTAAGATGATCTTCATAGGATTTAGAAAATGCTGTGATGTCATCCTGGTATATCACTACAAATTTTTCATTTTCACCCACAAAAGCTATATCCATAGCTCTCTGAAAAGTAGCATCTGCATTCATGAGCCCAAAAGGCATTTTGTCATACATAAAGGTTCCCCATGGCGTGGTGAATGCTGTTTTCTCTCGGTCTTCAGGCTGAACTGCAATCTGGTTATAACCAGAAAATCCATCAATCATCGAAATCCTGTGAGCACCTACTACCCTCTGCAAAATCTGATCTATCTTTGGCAATGAATAGTTATCTTTGAGGCATGATTTATTCAGGTTACGGAAGTCTACACATAATCTTATCTCTCCATTTTTCTTCCATACAGGAACCAAATTAGCAACCCAAGATGAATATCTTAAAGGCACAATGATTTTTGCATCTAACAGTTTTTTCACCTCTTTTTCAATTACTGGCAACAATGCTGGATTTATCCTTCTAAGCTTCTGTTTAAAAGGCTTAGTGTTGGGTTTTAGAGGGATTTTGTGCTGGATTATGCTGGTATCATATGTTTTTAAATCCTGATATGACCAAGCAAAAATGTCTTTATATTCTTTCAGCAAAGCTAGATATTTCCTTCTTTCATCATCTGACAGCAATTTTGACAATTTTATCATTTGAGGCTGCTTTTCAGAACCAACGTTATACTCCACAACATTTTATTCAGTAGTCTGTAGGGTAGGTTTTATCAGTGTATCATCTTTTGAAAACAGTCTTTCTAAAGGAACAAGTCCTTTAGGAATGAAATTCCCTTTTAACTCCACAATTTTATGATCAGCAATTGAATTATTTATGCAGGGTTCATTTTCTACCCATTCTGAATCTTGTTCCTACTCAACAATATCACCTGAAAATTCTCCTACCAATTCCAGAAATTCTTTTATTTCTAGATCATCATTAAAAACCTTCCAATGTTTAATATTATTTGGGACAGCAGGTCTGTACCTAACATCAATTGGATATTTCAGATGAGTAACCTTTGGCACTTTGAAATAAGCTGCTGCTAAAGCTAAGGAATCAGCTATTTCATTATACTCTCTTGGGACAAAGGTGGTATTAAAGGCTATGAAATAATTTTCAATTAGATCCCAGACTTCATTCCTATAAACTTTCAACAACTACTGCTTTACCTGGTACACCCTTTTTACTTGCTGGATTATTAATTCGGAGTCGCCAAATACAGCAAGCTCCTTAATGCCCAAGTCTTTTGCTGCCCTTAATCCAAGGATCAGAGCCTCATATTCAGCAGTATTGTTTGTTGTTTTGAATTCCAATTTGAACATAAGGGAAATAGCCTCACCTCCAGGTGAAATCAATAAAACTCCTGCTCCTGCCCCTTCTTTACTCGATGCACCATCGAAATACATTTGCCACAAGCCATCAGGTTCCTCTCTTTTTACCTAAATTGGGATATCTTTTTCTACCTTTAAAACACCTTCAGATTCAACATTCAATTGTAACATACAAGACCCAAGGTTTTCATCAATTGAATAAATAGGGTGATTATTAGGGTGTTTGCTGTCACTTACCAAGTATGCCATTTGAACTTCTCTGTATAGTATTCTAAATTCACCCCCAAATACTGGAATTGTAGCATACGAGAGATCCATCTGCAGAGTTCCCCCTACCTTTTTTTCCCAAGATCTAGACAACAACATACCGAACTTAGGAGAAATATCTGCAACCACAATATCCATCAATATACTCTTCATGGGTACCTGGGTTAGATTCACCACCAAATCCTTGATCACCCCAATACATTTTACTGCCCTGGAATCAAATGCGTACAAATCATGGTATGGCTTAGTAATACTCAGTCCTAAGGCTTCCATGATTGATTTTGGCATAAGGTTATGTGAAGCTCCTGAATCCAACAAACAATTATGCAGCAGTTGATCATGTACAGAAAAGGCTACGTAAAATGGCGGAGGATATTCAGAATTATCATCTGGTTGATCAAAAGTTTTTGATCCTACAATGATAGTAGGATTTTCATCCTGTAGATTAATCTCATCAGAAGGAATAATACTAGGATTCACTACATTGCTAAAGGTTTTAAAGGTTGCCTCCCTGTAAATTTTACTTTTAATCAACTCTGTCAAAGGCACAGGGATCTTTACCTTATTTAGCTCATGTTCAAAATTAAAACCACCAATGGACTTATTAATCTCCTCTAGATTCATATCTTCATCTTTTCTCTGATTTATAGCTTGTTTCTGATTTGCAGGCAGATTTTGTTTAAAAGAAGAAGCTTTCACCACTTTCTTGGTTTGTGCTGCATGTTTTACCCCTGACCTCAGGCCATATGATTTTTGTGGAATTTGTTGACAGACCTCTGGCATAGACATCTGATAATCATCCTCATCATACTGACCTAATTCTGTAGCATACTGATAATCAGATCGAGTTATAAAATGTGAAGGAGCATCATCATTAAACTGACTAATATTATGTTCTTCATCTTCCATTTCATCTAACTCTCCTTCATCAAATTCATATGATTCATCCCCTCTAACATTATTGTTTTGAAAAGTAGGTTGAATCTTTTGTTCTTCATTTTCTTGTCTCTCTCTCTGTATATCATTGTTTCGTCTTTCTCTTGGGAAAAATCTAGGGGCAAAAGGTCTTCGAAACTGATTCGGATTTCTATCATTTTCAAGCATGGGTTTATTTTGATTTCTATTTCTACGTCCCACTTCCAATCTGTCAATATTATCAGATAAATGTTTTAGGAGTTTACCCATTTCATCAATTCTGCCATCTGATGACCTTCCTACCTGATTGGATGTACTGACTGCTTTCTTCCCTTTTCTGTCCATAATTTGATGTTCTGTTTCTTCTTTTAGTCTGTTTGAGGCCAAAATATTTGATTCTACTTCTAATGCTGCACTCTGCATGTTTAGAAGTGAATCAAATTTTCTTTCTCTTAACAGCAAAGAAAACTCAGGATTAAATGCATTTGCATAAGCTAACCTTGCTGCTGTCTCCGTAGGTTTTATTTCAGCTGGAATTTTGCAGTACATCTTGTTAAATCTTTTAGAAAAATCTCCCACATCTTCACCCTTTTTTATTTTTAAAGAATGAAACTTTGTCTGATAATACAATAGTCTTTAGTGTCCCCCCATTGTTTCATGAATGTTTCTTCCAAGGAATCAATGCCATCTATGGAGTTTGGTGGCAATTCTCTAAACCATTTTCTAACCTCACCATCTAAACTTTGGACAAATAATCTCATCCAAACATCTGTATGTTCATAATTTTGATTGTCTGCAAAACTACAGAATTTATTCCAATGTTCTTCTGCAGTAGCATCTCCCTGACCATCGAACCTTGGCATGTATTTCTGATAATCTCCTCCTAGGAGAGCATTGTTTGGTGGAGTCAAAACAAGCGGGGCATATCTTGTTGCTATCATAGCAGCCATTCGATTTTGCGGCTGAGCCATTCTAGGGTTTATATTAGACTGAAAAGTACTTGACTGTTGTGATGAGGAAGACAAAGTACTAGGATTTGGTTGATTTACTGGAACAATCTTAACCAGAGGAGTATGGATTGAAGGAGTTTGCAATGCTTCAAGTTTAACTTTTTCTGATATCAAGGGATTTGTAAAGACCCGAAAATTGTTAACTTGGGAAGGGGTAAATAACAAATCTAACTCCTCTCGTCCTTTTTCTGAATGTGGATTTAGAGAAGGAACTAGAAGAGATGCAGATTCAGGGATCTCTAAAGTTGCAGGCTGTTTAAATTTCTCTGATGAAGTAGAAACCAGATTTCTCCTAGTCTCCCTTAACAACTGCTCAGGATCTGAGACTCCTGGATTTAAAGGGGATGAGGGATTTCCTCGAGTCCCTATCTTCTTTGAAGCCACTGTAACTACTCAAAAGGTGATTAGATGTAGTCTATATCAGATTTTGCTGATTCTGTTCACCCTACAAAATCAGTTCAATGAAATT
Organism: Pseudotsuga menziesii; assembly: GCA_001517045.1. Taxonomy (NCBI): domain Eukaryota; kingdom Viridiplantae; phylum Streptophyta; class Pinopsida; order Pinales; family Pinaceae; genus Pseudotsuga; species Pseudotsuga menziesii. The sequence goes on from LPNX010854816.1 coordinate 87,408, forward strand.
GTTGATTACCCATGGAAGATATCCTTTCCTTTATCCGTTCCCTGGCAACGGCGCCAGAAGATGTTATCCCTAAAGTTGAACCTAGACTACAGGATTCAAGCTTAAGGAAATATTTGTTTAAAAATGCATAAATCAAATAAAATCAAACTGAAAACACAGGCTGGTATCAAACTATGGCTAATAGAACCTCATAGTACTCACAGGCACTAGACTAGTATTACTTGTTTGTACAGTTTTTACAGTTTGGGAATGAAATCAAATCATCACACAATTTACAATGGTATATATCACAGATGGGTAAATACAGGTGTTCATAAGAAGATCAAAGCATATGATAGGCTGGTAAATTACTGAGGGCTGCAAGACAAACTATAGAAACCATATAACACAACATACAATACAACATTCAAAAGTAAGGATTCTATGATCCTGAAAACATAAAGTGAAACTGTTACTGTGTATACATATATAAAGATAATTCATTCTCTTGATAAGAATTATAGTAATGGAATATGAATGACCATGTACTTAACAAAATTACCAGAGAAACAATTCATGCAATACAGAAACAAATCATCATCATACTTCATTCATAAACAGAACCTGTTTGAAGCTGCAAAATGTTCATGCTACATAGATGTGCTTACAATTGATCATGCATGACTCCCAAAACTGCCAACCTGTTGTTCTCTAATCGAGAATATCTTTTGTACCAAAATGTTCTATCTAGAAACTAACAATAGATCCTATAATTCTGGATCGAACTTCCTTCAAAAGTGGGAAGTTAATCCCTTACAAAGTGTTTTAGACTACAGGTGTCATACAAATGTCAAACATAATATCATGAGTTCAAAATCAAACAACTTTAAAACATCTACAAGCTTCTAGAAGCTTCAGCTAAGGTGGCCAAGTCACTAAGCACCTGTGAGCGCTTTTGGAGTCTAGCCAATTCCACATCTTTGTCACTTTCCTTTTTCTGGGCTTTGAGAAGCTCAAGATGTCTTTGCATAGCTCACTTTTCCTTGAGGATTCTCTTGGAAATCATTAGTAGTTTCTGGAACTCTGCTTCCTTATCTTCCATGTCTTCTCGTATTCTTTTATTTGCCATCATTAACTTCTCGTTTATATCCTGCAGGTATCTTGTCTATTCTTTATATGTTTGAAGAGAGCTTTTACACTGACCAAGTTCTGGGGGAATATCCACATCTTCCTCTCTCATGCAATCTCTTTATTCAGGCAGATTCCTTAATTTTGAACCTTCATCAAGCTTCTTTTGTTCATCTGTACAAAACATTTCTGGTATGGAACCTGCTATTCCTTGCATGTCAATAAACTCTTCCATATTCTCAGAGTATTTGTCCTCTGCTATGTGTATAGTTCCTTCACTTGCTGCATCTTCTATAACCATAACCTCCTTATCACCTTTTTGTAATGTTCTTTCTTCCATCTGCATTTTCTCTCTCAATCTAGTTCTAGGCTTGGCTTCTTTGAATAACTGTTTGGAGATTTTCTTTTTAGAAGCAATGCTTTTAAACATGTCACTAATATTTTCTGGATTTTCTTGTGTGTAGGGTGTTTCAGGGTCTAAACTGCCCTGTACATGTTTACCAACAGCATCCATTTCTTTATTCTTACCCTCTTGATCTATCTCTGTAGGGTTTGCTATCTGCTGATTAGCATCTTCAATCATCTTCTTACCCTTTTCTTTAGGGTTATCACTAAACCCTAATTCTGTCAACAAAGAACCCCATGTTATTTCTTCTTTTTGTAGCTGGGTTAAAATCAACAACTTAATTAACCCCTGGTGATACACTGATCGGGCTGTATGTGCTGGATGATTTTGAACTTTAGTAATCATCTTTTGAAGGCTTCTAAACAGGTAAAAAGGAAGATTTAACTGTGTATTGCCCTGAATATGCATCAAAAGTTTCAAATGACACTTTAAGAACCTATCATACCTTCCATCACAAGTTATATAGTTCTGAATCACTTCCAATGGAACTCTCCAAGCTGGCTTCATCCTGCTGACATGAACTCCATTTTTCCAGTCGATTTTTTCATCTCCAGGGATCAAGAAATCGCTGAAATCCTCCTTGCATTCTGTTTGTTTAAACCTCTTTTCACCTTCTGCGGGAACATTGATGGCTTCAGCGATAGATTTCTCATTGACTCTCACAGTTAAACTTTGTAACTGAACTATGTCATCATTATAATTTTCAATGAAAGCCATTGTCAATTGGGAATGGTATCCCTGCAATTTATCACAAAAGCTGAACCATGATGACCTCTGTATTAACTTAGCAGACCTTGGAAACTGCTTAATCCAATCTGTATTGATAGGTTCTAATCTACAGATGAAACCTCCAGCTCTTTTCTTCACAACTACCTCTGGCTCCTCCTCTTCGATTTCCTTTGACATTTGAAATTCTACAGGGATTTCAACTTAGCTGTATAGACCAATAATGACTTAGGTAAAAACATATACCTTCTGCTGCATATGGCTTTGTGGTAATCCTTTTGTTTATGCTAGCATCTGGAATGTGAATAAACTCTGTTCTTGTGCTCGAAGTGATAATCTGCAAAGCCACGGAGTGATAATGCTAATGAAATTTGACTAACAACGAGTGGTAGTTCTTACCCCTGAAACCTCTAATAAATACTCAAATTACCAAAGTATTCACGTAGCATTGTTCTAAACCAGGCATTTTACACTACGACTGTGTGCTGAAACTGCCTGTTTTGAGACACAAGGAAACATAAAAAATATTCCAACTCTGAACTTACAATACCTAGGGTTCAAAAATAAACCCTAACTTTCCTGAATCCTTACATAACAATGCTCGAAACTAGGAACCTCTGTCAATAAAGAAAACCTTCACGCTATATATCCTGCACAGGAAATTTTTATACTACATCTACGTGTTCAAGCCAAGCATTGTTGAAAGTGCAAGGAAATATGTGTACAATGTATTTCAATGCTGCCCTCACAAACCCTAGGGTTCGAAAATAAACCCAAATTCCTGAAGATTTACATAACCCAGCTCGTGATTAGATGGAGACAAATAATAAACCAAACTAGCCTTTGGATGCCCTTCTTCAGCAGAAGAATGAGAAATATTTTAGGAAAAACGTGCCTTAGGCTACTCTTGCCACGATGACCAAAAGTATTCATTACATGAATGGTTCTAACTCGGAAATGACAGCACCTGTGTTCTTTCATTATTTCCACCGTATGACTCATTAATTCATGATCAGGAATATAAAAATATATATATACAATGCCGACTATCTATGATCAAAACTTATATTCAAGACTATGATAAAGGCTTATATTCATTATAGATTTCATGATATAATTCATAAACCTTTCAAATAAAATACCATATGTATATTTTACCACCAAAAATCAATATGCTGCACGCTCACAATATGCTGCCAGTTTGGAAGGGCGCTGCCAGTTTGTAAAAATTCACCCTGTAACACATACTATTTTGCACATACATGGGTTCTTAGTTAAACAATGGAAGTTGTGATGATTTTAGGTAACCAAGGGAATCACAAGGACATGCAATCAGTCATAAAACCTAAAACAAAATCAAAATTAAAATAACAAAAACCAATCCAAATAAAAAATCCAAAAAATAAATAGGAGGAACAACCCTAGAGATAACAGGTAGCTTGCTTTACTTGAATCATTCTCGGCCTGATATATGTTATGCCATGAATTCTATGTCAATATACATGCAGCAGCCTCATGATATTGATTGAAAGGAATCTAAGAGGATCCTCCAGTATATTCAGGGAACCAAGACCTACGACATTCACTATGCTGTAGACTCCGAGCTAGAGCTAGTTGGTTACACAGATTTCGATTGGGAGGGTGATTATATTGTTCAAAAGTCTACTTCCAGATATGTCTTCATGTTTGTTGGTGGCCCCTTTTTCTGGTCTATCAAAAAGCAGGCCTCCATAGCATTGTCTTCAGCAGAGGCCGAGTACCGAGGAGTGGTGAATCCTTGCATCCAAGTTGTTTGGTTGCAAGGAATTCTTCCACAGTTTGATCTTGGTAGTACTTTTTCCATTGTCCTATTTTTTGATAATCAAAGTGCTATTAATATATCCATAGATCCAATTACTAGGAAGAGGACCAAGCATGTAGAGATACACATGCACTATATCAGGGAATTAGTGCATGACAGGACCATCATTCTGCTATACTGTCCTACTGAGGAGCAAATTGCAGACATCTTCACCAAGATCTTTTCAAAAAATAATTTCACTTACCTCTGTTCAATGTTGGGTGTGAGTTCATCAGGGTGATCATACTACTTTCAATTTTTAGCTTGAGGGGGGGGGGGATTTCCCACTGGGTTTTCCCTCTTTCCTCACTTAGATTTATTTTTGAGCATTGTTTGAGTTACATTGTTGTATAGGGTGACCTATGGCCTTTGTTCCTGGGGCCCTAGCATTTCATTTTTCTTACGCCTCTTGAGTATAGCTTAAGGGGGGGTGTTGGAGTCATTTACCCAACATACACACTTAATTTGGTCAATTTGGCCTTGTTAAACCACTATCCTAAGTTTAATTGACTTAATTGGCATCAGATGAGTACACTATGACATCAATATGAGCACACCCATGCCCTCCTTTAGTCAAGGAGGTCAACTAAGCCTTCTCCTTCATTTGGGGAGGCTAATTGGGCTTGCTCCTTCAAACAAGGAGCATTTTGACGGTTGATCTGAGTGTCATAAATGCACCTAATTGCTAACTGATTGTTAAAATCAGTTAAGCTAAGTGGTGAAGGCAACTCCATTCATTATATTGATTATTTATGAACTAGAGTCAACTAGGGTGCCTCCAACCACTTCTAATGAGCAGTTTGACTTCAGTTAACCTCATCGGGGTTCATTGGAGTTAATGATACACTACCACTTGTTGATTGGCATGTAGTGACATGTGTCTGAGCTAATTTCAGTTAGTATTAGTCATCCATTGCACTCTGATATAGTTAGGACTCAGTTGAGTCAATATCAACTTGATTAGTGGGTTAACTAGGTGTGTTTACTGTGGCTGACATTCAGTTCAGCTACACCCATTCATTCAATTCGAATGAAATCCTTGGGAATTCGAATTGTCTTGGAATTCATGCATCTTGCACGATCATTGTATTGTATTACTCATTATTTATTGATTATACATAGCTGCTACTCCTATTGCAGCACCTATGCCATTTTCATGCTTAATTGTCTGAAATCTCTTATGAGACTGTGTTTTAGTCCCTAGATTACTGTGACAGATTAATACTGCAGACGGTACTCTTGCATGGAGAGTGTTCCTGCATTCAGTTGTAGATGGCGTAGAAAATAACACTCACTTCGGAGTGGTCCTAGCTTTAACAAGCTCATGATGGTCTACAATGAGTCCTTACAGATGGCATGTCCCACATTCAGTTGCAGATGAGATATGCATTTGTTTGTAGATGATACTCTTGCATAGAGAGTATTCCTTCATTCGCTTACATATGTCGTTGAAAATAACAATCTCTTGGAGTGGTCCTAGATTTAACAATATGAGGATGGTGTATGATGATTCCTTATGGATGACAGGTCTTGCATTCAGGTGCAGGAAAGATCTACTTTCAATTGCAAATGATACTCTCACATGGAGAGTGTAAGCACCCTGTAATTTTCCTATGGTTGCAGTAGGAAGTCACAGGGGTAACCATTTCAAACCAACTTTAGACTACATTCTATCTAATACAGTCATAGAGGGATCTCTCTTATCACAGAGGAAAGAAACACATATATATAAAGCTTTGAGCAGCTCGGAAAAGGATAGATTTTTTATAATAACAGGGTGTTGATGGATTTAAAAATGGAAGAATAGATAGATAAGAAAATCATTGGGAAATGGAGTCAAATCCCGAATCAATTAAGGGTATTATAGCATAAATGAGAGAGGGAATTTCCTTTATACTCTTATTCAAAGTAAGTATCGCGAACAATAAAATATGTTGAGAGGGTGATAGGAGAAAGAGGAAGAAGCCCAGCGAAGCAAGAGGCACCTTTCTATGGATGAATATCTTGCACCACCTTTAGTAGAATAAAAATCAAAGGCTAGTAACTGAAATGGATCATAGGATATGAATTCCAAAACATTTACCAGAAACACACAACAAATGCAACGTCTGACACAAGGAGCACTTAACTGAGAGTGAATTCCTTGTGTAAAACTAAAGCGCATTAGCATAAATACACAAAAATGAAAGTGATAAACAAGAAACACAGACTGAATGTAACCATCGTGATGAATCTCAGAAAACCAAGAGCATATTTTTCATTAATACTTCTAAGAGAGTTACATGGACAAAACAAGAGAAGAATGATTTCTGAATGAAAATTCCAACCCTTTCCTCATCAATTGAGGACATATTTATAATGGCTTGGATCCCGGGACCAACCCTGAAACAAATCCCAATTCTGTCACCAAATTTGGGAAGCAAATATCAGTCCATCATTCAAATATTAACCATCTCCTGAGCTGGAAGACCCGCCATGATTCTTTACCAGAAATCGGCCTTACAACACAGCGGACACGTTGGTTCAAAAATGGTAATGCAGAATAGGAGAGGCATGCTCGATTGATCTGATGGTGACGCGCCTTAATGGTTTTAGTTTTTCAGACATGACCAGTGTCACTGAATCTTACACCTTTCTCCAACCGAGCTTTGCATATGTGTCGATTGTTTTCCCTTGTGCACCTTGCATCATGTGAAATTGCTCCTGGCCGTGGATTTATTTTACGCAATATATTGACCACCACACACCTTGTACCTTCATGTGATTTGGCGATCATTTACCTCATTAATTTCCCTGCACCTTCTATTAGTGAAGCCATTATGAGTTCTTGATCTGGGCCCCATCAAATCTTTTCCGTTGAGAGGTGCGGGGCCCCTGAGTATTTCGCATAAGCTTCCTCCATTAACCATCATGAACTTTCACATCACGAAACCTTCCTCCACCATAGATTCGGTACGCCCTTAGATCCTGACTGTCCAAATGTGCAGGTCCTATTAGTCCTTCGTGACCCTCCATTTTGTTAACCGCCATGCACCATTGTCTCGCAAAGACCATCTCCACCATAGATTTGGAGCGTCGAAGAAATGCGACCGTTGATTTTTGAAGGGATATATGAAATTCACGATCTTCCACAGTTTTATGGACCATGCACCTTCTTCCTGGAAAAAATTTCTGTGCCATTGATCTGTTTTCATTGTATGCCCGTGCCATTGATTTTCAGGATCTGCGGGATCGAGTCAAGTTTTCAAGGTTTTCTCTTTGTTTTTTTCCTATCCACCTCGTCACCTTTTTGGTTCCAAAATGAGGCCAACCCCATACGCAGACGCCTTTAAAATTTATCACTGGTGTGAACTAGGTGTTAACAGAGATTATTCCTACATTCACTGATAGATGCCATAAAAAATAACACTCGCTTGGGAGTGGTCCTAGATCTAACAGGCCGAGGATGGTCTACGTTGAGTCCTTGTGGATGATAAGTCCTGCATTCATTTTCATATGAGATCTACATTCAGTTGTAGAAGATGTGGTCCTATATTCATTTGTAGATGATACCAGTTGGTCGATGCTATGGAACCTCCTCAATAAGGGGGAGTAGGCTGATGAGGATTGCATCATCCTTGGACCTATGTTATGAAGTGATAGGGTTTAATCATCCTACAAATAGATCATGTGTACTATAGGTAGTGATGCTGGAAAGGATCGAGAAGATCAAAGTGTTGCTGCAAAAGGATCGAGAAGATCGAAGTGCTGCTGCAAAAGATCGAGAATATCAAAGTGTTATTGCAAAGGATCAAGAAGATCGAAGTGTTGTTGTAAAGGACCGAGCAGAATGAAGTGTTGTTGCAAAGGATTGAGAAGATCGAAGTGCCATTGCAAAGGATTGAGAAGATCGAAATGCTGCTGCAAAGGATCAAAAAGATCGAAGTGCTGCTACAAGGGATCAAAATATTGAAGTGTTGCTGCAAAGTATCAAGTGATTGAATGCTCGAGAAGATGAAGACTAAGTTCTGTAGAAGATGATGTTCCAGTACTGAAGATATTGACGCTATTCTAGTAACTATTCCAGTTGCTGATGATCGTTGAAAACTTCCTATGATGTATAAATGTATTACCTTGATACTATTGAATATCTTATCTCTCGTTACTCCTATAGTTGATGATGTTGTTGTTAGTAGAATACCCTTCTTGTTTAGGGGGAGTGTTGAAATATTGTAAATTCAAAGAATATTCTAAATTATTTTACTAATGTACCCCAAGGGAGATGTCTTATTCCTCCGTCGGGATGTTACTATTGTATTTGGTCATCATAGAGTCATGAGGTATAACCTCCATTGTAAGTTAGGTCAATAGTATCCTAATGAATATAATATAATATTGTTTTGAGTCTTCCTGGGTGAATTCAGCCCAACTAGTTTAGTGGGGCCTTCTTGATAGGGTAAAATTCAAGTGACAAAAAGCGTACAAATAGAGGAGATGTGTTCCTCATTTAAACACAGACACTCACTAATGTATAGTGAATAAGAGAGAGAGAGAGAGACATACATACCAACAAGGAGGAGGATCACATCTTTTGGGGTTTTATATTATACATCTATATAGAGGAATTTTTGTTGGGTTTTCTTCCCATTGAGGGTTTCCTAGGATAAATCTGTGTCTATCTTGTGATTTTGTTTCTTTCAGTGATTTTTCATATGCTACTGTTGTGAATTTGGATTAAACACTAATGATATCTATCTAAGAATATGAAATCTTAACATTTTTTGTCCTCCTAGGTAAATTCAGCCTAGTAAGTTTGTTGCGGCCGATTTGTTAGGGAAAAATTCAAGTGGAAGAAAGAGTATAAATAAAGGATATGGGTTCCTCATTTGATACACACACTCACTTATGTATAACACATAGGAGAGCAAGAGACACATTTGATGGGAGAAGGAGCACCTATTTGGGGTCTTGTCTTTTTACTTTTGATACATCTATATAGAGAAAGTTTTTTTGGGTTTTCTTCCCCATGAGGGTTTCCCAAGATAAATATCTATGTTATTTTGTGTGGTTGTGCTTCTCTTTCTTTCAGTGAACCTTTTGTATATGGTTATGATGTTATGATGCTAAATTTTATTAGATATTGTATAACCATTGAAAAATTAACATGGTATCAGAGCTACCCTGAAAGAAGTATTTGTGCAGCCGAAACACTACTACAACTACAACTACTGAATTTCATGCTTAAAAACCTTAGAATTCAAAAACTAGTCATGTTGGGAATTTTGCTATAAATCGGTATTGGAGAAGCATCCAGAGCTGAAAATTTGACAAGATGAATATGAAATATTTCTGAACCCTTTGTAAATATTTCACCCTCATATTCTCTATAATCTAGGATATATGATTCCTCCAACTTAGGGTTCCAACCTCTCACAGAATTCAATGTTAAACATGTTACCTAGGGAGAATTGCTATATATTAGGATAGGAAGGTCCAAATGAAATTTCACAAGATGTTGCAGACATGGAACAAAATTTATTTTCTATGGTAAAAGGTTCATGTAATGTCCCAAATTTTGCATTGGGTCACAATGGCCAAATCATATTTTCCATATTCATGAAAGTTGTCAAAGGGATGCTAAAAGTCAAATAATTGCCAAGGTGGAAAATCACTAGTTTCCTAGCTTGGGGGTGGAAGCTTTGACGTTTGGAATAAGGGGGATAATAAATGATGTTTAGACATTAGAAGGGGATAAATATTTAATAATTTAGCTTATTAAATAAATACAATAGAAAATGGAAGTGACAATGGAGCATGAAGACACATAGAGACTATGGGGCCCACACTATCTAGAATTCCTATGTTAAATGGTATCTTCCTCTTGCAAATTTGAATATATGGAAAGGCTAATGTTTTTGTATGGATTATAATGTTAATATACTTGTCCATATACTTCATAGGTCAAATTTGGGATGAATTGTAACTTACATGGGAGAGGAAGAGCCAAATGGGAGTTTCATGGACACTTGGCTAGATTCTCCTTACATTTATGACATCTATGACACCAATGATGGAGATTCTATGAAAATTATGACACAAGTCAGACCTGAAGGCTGAAATACAGACATAATGACATGTCAATACTGAATAGAGCATCTTAGAGGTCGAATTTGGGAGTTGGAAAAGGCCAAGAGGCTCCTACTCAAATTTGGGAGAAGAGGGAAGGTGAAGAGAGAGGCCACATGGCATAGCATAAGCAGCCACGCCATTTTGACTTGGATTTGGTTTATGGATGGATTTGGAACCATAGAAAGATAATAATTTTTATTAAATATAGGGATCAACCATGAGAAGAATTTTTTGCTCATTTGTGAATTGTGAGAGCTAGTGAATGACTAGTGACTAGTTTTCTTGCTTAAGCCAATTTCGAGGGTGAAAGATTCCCATCGTAGTTGGTGTTTGGAAAGGCCACTTAGGTCTTTCATGGAGATTTAATGGAGTCTTATTTGCAGGTGTAAGCTACAGGAAATCATGTGTATTCTTCTATTGCAACACTCTCTTTCAACTATTTCTAGTTTTCACACCATATTCATGCCAATGGAGGGATTGCGCTTTGGGTGAGCTATTGATCTCTTTGGGGAAGATTCTAATTCCAATTATATTATTTTATGATGTATATCCTATATATTTCATGTTCAGAATACTCTCAGGTCGAAATACCCAAAATAATTCATGTAAAAATGTTGAACAATAAAGAAATAGTGTCATTTCCCCACTATCTTGATGTCACTAGTACAAGTGATCAATTTTGCCACGGCCAAAACGTGGCAATTTCCACGGAGAAGCATGGAAATTGCCACATCTAAGTCTTTTTTTCGCGTGGAAACAATTTCGTCGCAATAGCGACGAACCGTTAATTGCGTGGCAAGAGCGACGATGTTCTATTTTGCTGTGTGTATATTTCCATGGGTAGGTCGTCTCTATAGCGACGGGAATACGTCACAATTGCGACGGCCCTTCCTAAAATGAAAAAGACAAACCCCAATACCTGCGACGGTCAGACGTCGCTATATCGACAGAAAGACAACACAAAGTTCCATGGAAAGCCGTCTCTATATCGATGGAAAGACGTCGCAAAGTTCCACGGCAAGCCGTCGCTATAGCGATGCTCTCTGTAGTTTTAAAAAAATATATATATGGTCATCTGATAACACTAGTTCAATTACAGTGGTGTTATTACAGATCTAACAGGTTTAATTCCTAGGAAAGATAGGTACCTGTTTGTAAACACATGATGCTTCATAGTAGCTAACACACCTTATACAATATAGGTAAGCTGTATATAAACTTACTCCTAATTTGTTTGATGGTATCAGGTATACACTCATCTGACAATCTTTTTTTAAAGCACCTAATCAAGGCTAGGGGTATCAATTCAGATCCACCCTGTTGATCAATGAATCCATTGAGTGAGGTTCAAGCAAAAACTACTGTCTGCTGTACAATGGACCACCTTGACTGCTTAAAGACTCATCCAAGGCTGGCCTCAACATCGATATTGATGCTCTAGAGAATAATGATGGAAATACAATAGGGTACCATAGAATGGGGAGAAAACACATGACAGAGAAGGGTAGGAGGGACAAGGCAGAGCCAAACAAGGGCAATGGGGAAATAAACATAAGACAGTGAAAAGCAATATAAAATAAGTTAGGTGAATGGTGGGAACCAATGAAAGGCTCTGTTAGCCTATAGACAATCCGCAACTTGATTGGCATTCTTTCTCAAACATAAAATTTACACTCCCAAACATTTGTTAAAACTAGATCCAACCACAACATACAGCTAAGTTTTTACAAGTTATCCACGGCCTGAAATCACCATCAAAAATAATTTCTTAATGCCTTGGTTGAGAGACTCCCTCATCCCTATGCTAAGAGCTAGAAGTTTAGCCCAAATGTTAGTCTTAGGTTCTCGGAATGCATAGAAGATTCATTTATGCAAGGTTCATGGTATCTGTATATCCGAATTAGTCCACTAGGCTACAGTTGCCATTAGAGGCACCACCACAAAGTGAATTTGGCCATTGGTAGTGGATACCATGGTAGTTTTTGGATCACTATTGACTCCTCAAAGTTCTGTCCTGTTAGCAGTAGTACATAAAATAAGACATCAAGATTATCCCTGAAGAACAAGAAAGAGAGAAAACTCCAAAAATATATAACCATCATGACTTGCTCTGTTTATTCTCAAATTTACAAAGCAAAATATAAAATAAGATTGACACACTATGAAGCTAATATATCACTCTATCAGATATTGATGTTAAGGAAGCTGGTGCTTTGCCATGGAGTCCTGAATTGGGCAGAGACAAGTTGCTTGAACTAATTTTTCAATTCCATGCACAGAATTGCCTTTAGATATATAATCTTCAAATGCAAAGGAAGTATGAGGGAGTTTAACTTTGCTATATTAATATACTTCAAATCACTTAGTACTCAGTGTCTCTGTGAATCTTCTTCTACTCTTAGTTATGGCATTGTCCCCATCTTTTAGAAAAGCTTGATTGACCTTAGAGGACGAGTTAAGTTAAAAACACATCATATCAGTTGGCCTCTTGAAGATGGATTGTAGTGATTTTCTCTTATCAGTGATTCATCTGTGCATTGATAACATGATTACTAGAGTTTAAAGATGTGGATATATGTTTGGATTCAGCACCATTGAGTAAGGAGTTCAGTTATGTAGCCAAATATATATGAAAATATAAAAGAGATGGGGAAGCTGAAGCTGGTTGCATCTCAACATTTCTGCCTTATTGGTTACATCATATAGGTTATAAACAGGGTTCTCCTCCACTCCCCATTTTTTAAACTCTTTCATCCATGAACCCAAAATGCTTTTGGGTGCTACAATCAGTGGCATTTCCTCTGGGTACTTAGTAAAAAAACTTTGAATAAATCTAATCATAAGGAATGTCTTCCCTGTTCCTGGTGCATGTGCCAAAATGCAGCCACCAGGTTCTTCAGCTATAAGGATCTTTTGCAAAAAGTTAAATCCATCAACCTGGTGTGATTTCATGTGTTTTTTCAGACGGGGATGCAAAACAAGTTTCAGTACAGGGGTACTCTGCTCTGAGATTTTGTAATTAAATGACTCAGCATTGTTGATCCCTAAAATAGTCCCCAAACTATGTAAGTGTAATTTGTCGGTGTGCTAGTGCATTAAAAACAAAAAATAAAACAATTAACAAATTGCTTTTACCTAAAACATTCCATTAATAAATATCAAAAGCTATGATCACTCACTGAAAATTGTCTGTGTGTGCTAGCAGCCTTCGACCATATTTTATTAAATCAACAACGTTCTCGTAAAGCAAGCTCGTATCTGAATGCATCCTGATATTTCTTTTTCTTACAGCAGCAACTACAACTTGAGAGCAATATCAGTGACTGGGCTGCCACCGGGAAGCTTTAGTCTGTAGAATGGAGTCCCATACAAAAATAAAACAGTGGAAACAACCATGGCCACTGTAACGATCCCGAATCCCAATACCCAGCTTATGTTCTCCTGGACGTAAGAAACAACTGTAAGTGCTAAAACAATTCCACTAGAGAGCCAGAAATACCATTGATTAAAGAAGGAATTCTTCTGAAGCATTTCAATTTTGTCTTCTTCGTCGATTTGGTCTACACCAAACGGTTCCAGAGAAGGTTTGTGTCCACTGACCCCAAATGATATCAAATACAAAGCTAAGAAATAAACACCCTTATTTGTCTTCAGAGCTGGGAGAGACACTGACAGCGTCAGCAAAACTTATCCCTGAAATGATCAAAATGTAATCAGATTCATAGAAGTTCCATAAACTATAGCAAATTACTCTATAGATGCTCTCAAGAATGAATGGTTATGTAGAATTTTGAAGCAGCTTGCAGGCTCACCAAGACATAAAACGTTGAGGAAATGAGGACCATCCTGTAGCGTCCACAGTGAACATCTGCTATAAACCCCCCCATCAGAGGCATAACGCAGGTGGTACCAACCCAGTAGTTCACATTTTTAATGGTAGTTGCAGTCTCTTCGTCCAACACAGTTGTTAGATAAATAATCATGTTTAATGCAATTGTAAAGTATGTCAGAGCCTCGCTGAATACAAACACTGTAGTTCAATTCATGCATAAACATGTAATTAGTGTATATGGAATCTACTTTAGCTTTGCTGTGTATAGGTGCAAGTTTTTTTTTGCTGCGTATAGATGCAAGTTTTCCCATAGTTGTGAAAAAAGGAAGTTTATATAGAATCTAAACCTGGATTCGAAATTCAAATTAACTCACCCAAGATGAAAACAGAAGCCTTCCATCCACCAGATTTTGTCCTGAGAAGGGGTCTTCCTCTTACATCTAGTAAGCCATTACTGACCCACTCTAATTTCTCATCGTTTCTTTCCATCTCTAGTTGCACCGTTGTGTTCCAGAACTCAATCCATTTCTTGAAATGTTGGAATTTCATAGCTATACCCTAACACACTACTATATTTCGATCCAAAATCCGACGGTTTTTTCCGACGGCGCGTGGATTTTTTATTTTAACAGTGCCAAAAATCAGGAAGATAATTTTTTTTTTTGAAATGGTGGTGATAAGCGTCGCTTAAGCGACGGCTAGGCTTGATAAGCATCGCTTAAGCGACGGATAGGATTGCAAGCATCGCTTAAGCGACGGATATCCTCCTAAGCGTCGCTTAAGCGACGACGCTAAAATTACTCATTCATTTAATAATGTCTTATCAATCATTTAATAATTTGTCGTA
>LPNX010854821.1:0-14353 GCA_001517045.1 Pseudotsuga menziesii
AGTGAAACTTCGTCATGCGTTTTCGCTAGGGTTGGGCTTAAAGGTGGTCAAAATAGCTTGGAACATTGTGAAAGTTGGCATGCATGCTTATTTATCTAATGCGCATCCAAATCTATGATCAAGTTTCAATTCTTAGAAGTTGGTCAAAAGCAAAACTCCATCGTGCGGTTTTGTTAGGGTTTGGCTTAAAGGAGATGAAAATAACTCTGAACATCATGAAAGTTGACGTGCACTCTTATCTTCCAAATGCACATCTAAATCTATGATCAAAATTTAATTTCAATAAATTTCTCAAGAGTGAAACTTCGCCATGCGGTTTCGCTAAGATTGGGATTACAGGGGGTGAAAATAGCTCAAAACGTCACGAAAGCTTGAGTGTACGGTTATCTATCAAATGGGCATCCGAATCTATGATCAAATTTAAATTTGAGAAATTAGTCAGAAGTGAAACTCTGTCGTTCATTTTCGCTAGAGTTAGGCTCGAAGGGGTCAAAATAGCTCATATCGTTGCAAAATTTGGCGTGCACGTTTTTATATGAAACGGGCATCCAAATCCATGATCAAATTTCAACTCTAAGAATTTGGTCAAAAGTGAAAATCCGTGATTCGATTTTGCTTAGTTTTGGCTTAAAGGAGGGGAAAATGGCTTTGAGAAATTGGAAACAAATACAACCTTTTAGGGCTTGGTTTCAGCAAGTTTGCCTAAGGTCCAAAATAGCTCGAAATCCCCTGAAAGTTTGTATGCATGGTTATCTCTCAAATGGGTACCTAAATTCTCTTTCAAATTTAAATTATCATGAAATTTAGCATGCACTCTTATCTCCAAATACACTGATAAATAAACGATTAAATTATAATTTTGAGAAATTAGTCAAACGTGAAACTTCGTTGTGCGATTTTGCTAAGGTTGGGCTTAAGGGGGTGAAAATATTTTGGAATGTCTCAAAAGTTTGCATGCACGCTTGTTCATCAAATAGGCATCCAAATTTGTGATCAAATTTAAATTCTAAGAAACTACTCGAAAGTGAAACTCCGTCGTGCAGTTTCGATAGGGTTGGGATTAAAGGGGGTCAAAATAGCTCGAAACATCATGAAAGTTGGCGTGCATGCTTGTCCATCCAATATGCATCCAAATATATGATCAGGTTTCAATTCTGAGAATTTTGTCAAAGCTGAGACTGCATCATGCAGTTTTGTTATGGTTTGGCTTAAAGATGTCGAAAATAGCTCTCAACATCATGAAAGTTGGCACGCACTATTATTTTCCAAATGCGCATTTAAATCTATGATTAAATTTTAGTTCGAAGAAATTGGTTAAAAATGAAACTTAGTCGTGCACGTTTTTATGTGTGCCTCTTAAATGGGTATCGAAATCTACTTTTAAATTTGATTTCTAAGAAATTGGAAAAAAGAGCAACATTTTAGGCCTTGGTTTGACCAAGTTTGACCAAGGTCGAAACTAGCTCGAAATCCCTCGAAAGTGTGTATGCATGGTTATCTCTCAAATGGGTACCTAAATTCTCTTTCAAATTTCGCTTACAAGAAAGTTGAAAAAATAGCATCTCTTAGACCTTTGCTTGACCAACCTTGAATAATGACCAAAATAAATTCGAGCATCGTGGAAATTGGTGTGCGCTGTTATCTACCAAATGCTAAGATAATCTACAATCAAATTTTAATTCTGAGAAATTAGTCAAAAGTGAAACTCTGTTGTATGGTTTTGCTGAGGTTGGGATTAAAGGGGGTGAAATATTTTGGAACGTCTCGAAATTTCGCGTGCACGCTTGTCTATCAAATGGACATTCAAATCTATGATCAAATTTCAATTATAAGAAACTGCTCAAAAGCGAAACTTCGTCATGTGTTTTCGATAGGGTTGGCCTTAGAGGTGGTCAAAATAGCTTGGAACGTTGCAAAAGTTGGCGTGAATGCTTGTTTATTTAATGAGCACCAAATCTATGAACAAGTTTCAATTCTTAGAAGTTGGTCAAAAGCGAAACTCCATCGTGTGGTTTTGTTAGGGTTTGGCTTAAAGGAGTCGAAAATAACTCTGAACATCATGAAAGTTGGCGTGCACTCTTATCTTGCAAATGCACATCTAAATCTATGATCAAATTTTAATTGTGAGATTTTTGTCAAGAATGAAACTCCGTCATGCGGTTTCGCCAGGATTGCGGTTACGGGGGGTGAAAATAGCTCAAAACGTCGTGAAAGTCGGAGTGCACTGGCATCCAAATCTATGATCAAATTTCAATTTTGAGAAATTAGTCAGAAGTGAAACTCCACCGTTCATTTTTTCTAGAGTTGGGCTCGAAGGGGTCCAAATAGATTAGACCATTACACAAGTTGGAATGCACTTTTTTATATCAAACAGGCATCCAAATCTATGTTCAAATTTCAACTCTGAGAATTTGGTCAAAAGTGAAACTTCTTCATTCGATTTCGCTAAGGTTTGGCTTAAAGGAGGGGAAAATGGATTTGAGAAATTGGAAACAAATACAACCTTTTAGGGCTTCGTTTCACCAAGTTTCCCTGAAGTCCAAAATAGCTCAAAATCCCTTGAAAGTTTGTATGCATGGTTATCTCTCAAATGGGTACCTAAATTCTTCTTCAAATTTCAATTACAAGAAAGTCGAAAAAATGACATCTCTTAGACCTTTACTTGACCAACCTTGAATAACGACCAAAATAGCTCTGAACATCATGAAAGTTAGCATGCACTCTCATCTACCAAATGCGCCGATAAATCTACGATTAAATTTTAATTTTGAGAAATTAGTCAAACGTGAAACTTCGTTGTACAATTTTGCTAAGGTTGCGCTTAAAGGGGGCGAAAATATTTTGGAATGTCTGAAAAGTTTGCATGCACGCTTGTTGATCAAATTGGCAACCAAATTTATGATCAAATTTAAATTCTAAGAAACTGCTCGAAAGGGAAACTCCGTCGTGCGGTTTCAACAGGGTTGGGATTAAACGAGGTCAAAATAGCTTGAAACATCGCGAAAGTTGGCGTTCATGCTTGTCTCTCCAATATGCATCCAAACATATGATCAGGTTTAAATTCTGAGAATCTGGTCAAAGCTGAGACTGCATCATGCAGTTTTGTTAGGGTTTGGCTTAAAGATGGCCAAAATAGCTCTCAACATCGTGAAAGTTGGCACGCACTCTTATTTTCCAAATGCGGATTTAAATCTATGATTAAATTTTGATTCCAAGAAATTGGTTAAAAGTGAAACTCCGTCATGCATGTTTTTATGTGTGCCTCTTAAATGGGCATCTAAATCTACTTTTAAATTTGATTTCTAAGAAATTGGAAAATAGTGTAACGTTTTAGGCCTTGGTTTGACCAAGATTTTCCAAGGTCCAAAATAGTTCAAAATCCCCTGAAAGTGTTTGTGCATGGTTATCTCTCAAATAAGTACCTAAATTCTCTTTCAAATTTCACTTACAAGAAAGTCAAACAAATAGCATCTCTTAGACCTTTGCTTGACCAACCTTGAAGAATGACCAAAATAAATTCGAACATCGTGGAAATTGTTGTGCACTATTATCTATCAAATGCTAAGATAAATCTACGATCAAATTTTAATTCTGAGAAATTGGTCAAAAGTAAAACTTTTTTGTATGGTTTTGCTGAGGTTGGGATTAAAGGGGGTGAAATATTTTGGAACGTCTTGAAATTTTGCATGCACGCTTGTCTTTCAAATGGACATTCAAATCTATTATCAAATTTCAATTATAAGAAACTGCTCAAAAGTGAAACTTCGTCATGTGTTTTCGCTAGGGTTGGGCTTAAAGGTGGTCAAAATAGTTTGGAACATTGTGAAAGTTGGCGTGCATGCTTATTTATCTAATGGGCATCCAAATCTATGGTCAAGTTTCAATTCTTAGAAGTTGGTCAATAGCAAAACTCCATCGTGCGGTTTTGTTAGGGTTTGGCTTAAAGGAGACGAAAATAACTCTAAACATCATGAAAGTTGACGTGCACTCTTATCTTCCAAATGCACATCTAAATGTATGATCAAATTTTAATTTCAATAAATTTATCAAGAGTGAAACTTCATCATGCGGTTTCGTTAAGATTGGGATTAAAGGGGGTGAAAATAGCTCAAAACGTCACGAAAGCTTGAGTGTACGGTTATCTATCAAACGGGCATCCGAATCTATGATCAAATTTAAATTTGAGAAATTAGTCAGAAGTGAAACTCTGTCGTTCATTTTCGCTAGAGTTGGGCTCGAAGGGGTCAAAATAGCTCGGACCGTTGCAAAAGTTGGCGTGCACGTTTTTATATGAAACGGGCATCCAAATCTATGACCAAATTTCAACTCTGAGTATTTGGTCAAAAGTGAAAATCTGTGATTCGATTTCGCTAAGTTTTGGCTTGAAGGAGGGGAAAATGGCTTTGAGAAATTCGAAACAAATACAACCTTTTAGGGCTTGGTTTCACCAAGTTTGCCTAAGGTCCAAAATAGCTCAAAATCCCCTGAAAGTTTGTCTGCATGGTTATCTCTCAAATGTGTACCTAAATTCTCTTTCAAATTTCAATTACAAGAAAACCGAAAAAATAACATCTCTTAGACCTTTACCTGGAAAACCTTGAGTAACGACCAAAATAGCTCCGAGCATCATGAAATTTAGCATGCACTCTTATCTACCAAATGCGCTGATAAATAAACGATTAAATTTTAATTTTCAGAAATTAGTCAAATGTGAAACTTCGTTGTGCGGTTTTGCTAAGGTTGGGCTTAAGCGGGTGAAAATATTTTGGAATGTCTCAAAAGTTTGCATGCACAAGTGTTCATCAAATGGGCATCCAAATTTATGATCAAATTTCAATTCTAAGTAACTGCTCGAAAGTGAAACTCCGTCGTGCAGTTTCGATAGGGTTGGGCTTAAAGGGGGTCAAAATAGCTCGAAACGTCATGAAAGTTGGCGTGCATGATTTTCTATCCAATATTCCTCCAAATATATGATCAGGTTTCAATTCTGAGAATTTCTTCAAAGCTGAGACTGCATCATGCAGTTTTTTTATGGTTTGTCTTAAAGATGTCGAAAATAGCTCTCAACATCGTGAATGTTGGCACGCACTCTTATTTTCCAAATGCGCATTTAAATCTATGATTAAATTTTAATTCAAAAAAATTGGTTAAAATGAAACTCAGTCGTGCACGTTTTTATGTGTGCCTCTTAAATGGGTATCTAAATCTACTTTTAAATTTGATTTCCAAGAAATTGGAAAAAAGTGCAACAGTTTAGGCCTTGGTTTGACCAAGTTTGACCAAGGTCGAAAGTAGCTCGAAATCCACCGAAAGTGTGTATGCATGGTTATCTCTCAAATGGGTACCTAAATCCTCTTTCAAATTTCGCTTGCAAGAAAGTTGAAAAAATAGCATCTCTTAGACCTTTGCTTGACCAACCTTGAATAATGACCAAAATAAATTCGAACATCGTGTAAATTGGTGTGCATTGTTATCTACCAAATGCTAAGATAAATCTACAATCAAATTTTAATTCTGAGAAATTAGTCAAAAGTGAAACTCTGTTGTATGGTTTTGCTGAGGTTGTGATTAAAGGGGGTGAAATATTTTGGAATGTCTCGAAATTTCACGTGCACGCTTGTCTATCAAATGGACATTCAAATCTATGATCAAATTTCAATTATAAGAAACTTCTCAAAAGTGAAACTTCGTCATGCGTTTTCGCTAGGGTTGGGCTTAAAGGTGGTCAAAATAGCTTGGAACGTTACAAAAGTTAACGTGCATGCTTGTTTATTTAATGGGCATCCAAATCTATGAACAAGTTTCAATTCTTAGAAGTTGGTCAAAAGCGAAACTCCATCGTGCAGTTTTGTTAGGGTTTGGCTTAAAGGAGTCGAAAATAACTCTGAACATCATGAAAGTTGGCGTGCACTCTTATCTTGCAAATGCACATCTAAATCTATGATCAAATTTTAATTCTAAGATTTTTTTCAAGAGTGAAACTCTGTCATGTGGTTTCGACAGGATTGCGGTTATAGTGGGTGAAAATAGCTCAAAACATCGTGAAAGTCGGAGTGCAGCGGCATCCAAATCTATGATCAAATTTCAATTCTGAGAAATTAGTCAGAAGTGAAACTCCGCACTTCATTTTTTCTAGAGTTGGGCTCGAAGGGGTCCAAATAGCTTGGACCATTACACAAGTTGGCATGCACGTTTTTATATCAAACGGCATCCATATCTATGATCAAGTTTCAACTCTGAGAATTTGGTCAAAAGTGAAACTTCGTCATTCGATTTCGCTAAGGTTTGGCTTAAAGGAGGGGAAAATGGCTTAAAGAAATTGGAAACAAATACAACCTTTTAGGGCTTCCTTTCACCAAGTTTGCCTGAAGTCGAAAATAGCTCGAGATTCCCTGAAAGTTTGTATGCATGGTTATCTCTGAAATGGGTACCTAAATTCTTCTTCAAATTTCAATTACAAGAAAGCCAGAAAAATAACATCTCTTAGACCTTTACTTGACCAACCTTGAATAATGACCAAAATAGCTCTGAACATCATGAAAGTTAGCATGCACTCTCATCTACCAAATGCGCCGATAAATCTACGATTAAATTTTAATTTTGAGAAATTAGTCAAACGTGAAACTTCGTTGTGTGGTTTTGCTAAGATTGGGCTTAAAGGGGGTGAAAATATTTTGTAATGTCTCAAAAGTTTGCATGCATGCTTGTTGATCAAATTGGCATCCAAATTTATGATCAAATTTAAATTCTAAGAAATTGCTCGAAAGGGAAACTCCGTCGTGCGTTTTCAACAGGGTTGGGCTTAAAGGGGGTAAAAATAGCTTGAAACGTCGCGAAAGTTGGCGTGCATGCTTGTCTATCCAATATGCATCCAAACAGATGATCAGGTTTAAATTCTGAGAATCTGGTCAAAGCTGAGACTGCATGATGCAGTTTTGTTAGGGTTTGGCTTAAAGATGGTGAAAATAGCTCTCAACATCGTGAATGTTGGCACGCACTCTTATTTTCCAAATGCGGATTTAAATCTATGATTAATGTGTGATTCCAAGAAATTAGTTAAAAGTGAAACTCCGTCATGCACGTTTTTATGTGTGCCTCTTAAATGGGCATCTAAATCTACTTTTAAATTTGATTTCTAAGAAATTGGAAAATAGTGCAACCTTTTAGGCCTTGGTTTGACCAAGATTTTCCAAGGTCCAAAATAGTTCAAAATCCCCTGAAAGTGTTTGTGCATGGTTATCTCTCAAATAATTACCTAAATTCTCTTTCAAATTTCACTTACAAGAAAGTCAAACAAATAGCATCTCTTAGACCTTTGCTTGACCAACCTTGAATAATGACCAAAATAAATTTGAACATCGTGGAAATTGGTGTGCACTGTTATCTACCAAATGCTAAGATAAATCTATGATCAAATTTTAATTCTGAGAAATTAGTCAAAAGTAAAACTCTTTTGTATGGTTTTGCTGAGGTTGGGATTAAAGGGGGTGAAATATTTTGGAACGTCTTGAAATTTTGCATGCACGCTTGTCTATAAAATGGACATTCAAATCTATTATCAAATTTCAATTATAAGAAACTGCTCAAAAGTGAAACTTCGTCATGCGTTTTCGCTAGGGTTGGGCTTAATGGTGGTCAAAGTAGTTTGGAACATTGTGAAACTTGGCGTGCATGCTTATTTATCTAATGGGCATCCAAATCTATGATCAAGTTTCAATTCTTAGAAGTTGGTCAACAACAAAACTCCATCGTGCGGTTTTGTTAGGGTTTGGCTTAAAGGAGGCGAAAATAACTCTGAACATCATGAAAGTTGACGTGCACTCTTATCATCCAAATGCACATCTAAATCTATGATCAAATTTTAATTTCAATAAATTTGTCAAGAGTGAAACTTCGTCATGCGGTTTCGCTAAGATTGGGATTACAGGGTGTGAAAATAGCTCAAAACGTCGCGAAAGCTTGAGTGTACGGTTATCTTTCAAACGGGCATCCGAATCTATGATCAAATTTAAATTTGAGAAATTAGTCAAAAGTGAAACTTTGTCGTTCATTTTCTCTAGAGTTGGGCTCGAAGGGGTCAAAATAGCTCAGACCGTTGCAAAAGTTGGCGTGCACGTTTTTATATGAAACGGGCATCCAAATCTATGATCAAATTTAAACTCTGAGAATTTGGTCAAAAGTGAAAATCCGTGATTCGATTTCGCTAAGTTTTGGCTTAAAGGAGGGGAAAATGGCTTTGAGAAATTGGAAACAAATACAACCTTTTAGGGCTTGGTTTCACCAAGTTTGCCTAAGGTCCAAAATAGCTCGAAATCCCCTGAAAGTTTGTATTCATGGTTATCTCTCAAATGGGTACCTAAATTCTTTTTCAAATTTCAATTACAAAAAAGCCGAAAAAATAACATCTCTTAGACCTTTACCTGACCAACCTTGAATAATGACCAAAATAGATGTGAAGATCATGAAAGTTAGCATGCACTCTCATCTACCAAATGCGCCGATAAATCTACGATTAAATTTTAATTTTGTGAAATTAGTCAAACGTGAAACTTCGTTGTGCGGTTTCGCTAAGGTTGGGCTTAAAGGGGGTGAAAATATTTTGGAATGTCTCAAAAGTTTTCATGCACGCTTGTTGATCAAATTGGCATCCAAATTTATGATCAAATTTAAATTCTAAGAAAGTGCTCGAAAGGGAAACTCCCTCGTGCGGTTTCAACAGGGTTGCGCTTAAAGGGGGTTAAAATAGCTTGAAACGTCGCGAAAGTTGGCGTGCATGCTTGTCTATCCAATATGCATCCAAACATTTGATCAGGTTTAAATTCTGAGAATCTGGTCAAAGATGAGACTGCATCATGCAGTTTTGTTAGGGTTTGGCTTAAAGATGGCGAAAATAGCTCTCAACATGGTGAAATTTTTCAAGCAATCTTATTTTCCAAATGCGGATTTAAATCTATGATTAAATTTTAATTCCAAGAAATTGGTTAAAAGTGAAACTCCGTCATGCACATTTTTATGTGTGCCTCTTAAATGGGCATCTAAATCTACTTTTAAATTTGATTTCTAAGAGATTGGAAAATAGTGCAACCTTTTAGGCCTTGGTTTGACCAAGATTTTCAAAGGTCCAAAATATTTCAAAATCCCCCGAAAGTGTTTGTGCATGGTTATCTCTCAAATAAGTACCTAAATTCTTTTTGAAATTTCACTTACAAGAAAGTCAAACAAATAGCATCTCTTAGACCTTTGCTTGACCAACCTTGAATAATGACCAAAATAAATTCGAACATCGTGGAAATTGGTGCGCACTGTTATCTACCAAAAGCTAAGATAAATCTAAGATCAAATTTTAATTCTGAGAAATTAGTCAAAAGTAAAACTCTTTTGTATGGTTTTGCTGAGGTTGGGATTAAAGGGGGTGAAATATTTTGGAACGTCTTGAAATTTTGCATGCATGCTTGTCTATCAAATGGACATTCAAATCTATTATCAAATTTCAATTATAAGAAACTGCTCAAAAGTGAAACTTCGTCATGCGTTTTCGCTAGGGTTGGGCTTAAAGATGGTCAAAATAGCTTGGAACATTGTGAAATTTTGCGTGCATGCTTATCTATCTATTGGGCATCCAAATCTATGATCAAGTTTCAATTCTTAGAATTTGGTCAATAGCAAAACTCCATCCTGCGGTTTTGTTAGGGTTTGTCTTAAAGGAGACGAAAATAACTCTGAACATCACAAAAGTTGACGTGCACTCTTATCTTCCAAATGCACATCTAAATCTATGATCAAATTTTAATTTCAATAAATTTGTCAAGAGTGAAACTTCGTCATGGGGTTTCGCTAAGATTGGGATTACAGGGGGTGAAAATAGCTCAAAACATCGCAAAGCTTGAGTGTACGGTTATCTATCAAATGGGCATCTGAATCTATGTTCAAATTTAAATTTGACAAATTAGTGAGAAGTGAAACTTTGTCGTTCATTTTCACTAGAGTTGGGCTCGAAGGGTCAAAATATCTCGGACCGTTGCAAAAGTTGGCATGCACGTTTTTTTATGAAACCGGCATCCAAATCTATGATCAATATTCAACTCTGAGAATTTGGTCAAAAGTGAAAATCTGTGATTCGATTTCGCGAAGTTTTGGTTTAAAGGAGGGGAAAATGGCTACGAGAAATTGGAAACAAATACAACCTTTTAGGGCTTGGTTTCCCCAAGTTTTCCTAAGGTCCAAAATAGCTCGAAATCCCCTGAAAGTTTATATGCATGGTTATCTCTCAAATGGGTACCTAAATTCTCTTTCAAATTTCAATTACAAGAAAACCGAAAAAATAACATCTCTTAGACCTTTACTTGAAAAACCTTGAATAACGACCAAAATAGCTCCGAACATCATGAAATTTTGCATGCACTCTTATCTACCAAATGTGCTCATAAATAAACGATTAAATTTTAATTTTGAGAAATTAGTCAAACGTGAAACTTCGTTGTGTGGTTTTGCTAAGGTTGGGCTTAAGGGGGTGAAAATATTTTGGAATGTCTCAAAAGTTTGCATGCACTCTTGTTCATCAAATGGGCATCCAAATTTATGAACAAATTTAAATTCTAAGAAACTGCTCGAAAGTGAAACACCATCGTGCAGTTTCGATAGGTTTGGGCTTAAAGGGGGTCAAAATAGCTCAAAACGTCATGAAAGTTGGTGTGCATGCTTGTCTATCCAATCTGCATCCAAATATATGATCAGGTTTCAATTCTGAGAATTTCCTCAAAGATGAGACTGCATCATGCAGTTTTGTTATGGTTTGGCTTAAAGATGTCGAAAATAGCTCTCAACATCGTGAAAGTTGGCACGCACTCTTATTTTCCAAATGCGCATTTAAATCTATGATTAAATTTTAATTCGAAGAAATTGGTTAAAACTGAAACTCAGTCGTGTACGTTTTTATGTGTGCCTCTTAAATGGGTATCTAAATCTACTTCTAAATTTGATTTCTAAGAAATTGGAAAAAGTGCAACATTTTAGGCCTTGGTTTGACCAAGTTTGACCAAGGTCGAAAGTAGCTCGAAATCCCCCGAAAGGTTGTATCCATGGTTATCTCTCAAATGGGTACCTAAATTCTCTTTCAAATTTCGCTTACAAGAAAGTTAAAAAAATAGCATCTCTTAGACGTTTGCTTGACCAACCTTCAATAATGACCAAAATAAATTCAAACATCGTGGAAATTGGTGTGCACTGTTATCTACCAAATGCTAAGATAAATCTACAATCAAATTTTAATTCTGAGAAATTAGTCAAAAGTGAAACTCTTTTGTATGGTTTTGCTGAGGTTGGGATTAAAGGGGGTGAAATATTTTGGAACGTCTCGAAATTTCGCGTGCACGCTTGTCTATCAAATGGACATTCAAATCTATGATCAAATTTCAATTATAAGAAAGTGCTCAAAAGTGAAACTTCCTCATGCGTTTTCGCTAGGGTTGGGCTTAAAGGTGGTCAAAATAGCTTGGAACGTTGCAAAAGTTGGTGTGCATGCTTGTTTATTTAATGAGCATCCAAATCTATGAACAACTTTCAATTCTTAGAAGTTGGTCAAAAGCGAAACTCCATCGTGCGGTTTTGTTAGGGTTTGGCTTAAAGGAGTCGAAAATAACTCTGAACATCATGAAAGTTGGCGTGCACTCTTATCTTGCAAATGCACATCTAAATCTATGATCAAATTTTAATTCTGAGATTTTTGTCAAGAGTGAAATTCCGTCATGCGGTTTCGCCAGGATTGCAGTTACAGTGGGTGAAAATAGCTCAAAACGTCATGAAAGTCGGAGTGCACTGGCATCCAAATCTATGATCAAATTTCAATTCTGAGAAATTAGTCAGAAGTGAAACTCCGCCATTCATTTTTGCTAGAGTTGGGATCGAAGGGGTCCAAATAGCTTGGACCATTACACAAGTTGGCATGCACGTTTTTATATCAAACGGGCATCCAAATCTATGATCAAATTTCAACTCTGAGAATTTGGTCAAAAGGGAAACTTCGTCATTCGATTTTGCTAAGGTTTGGATTAAAGGAGCAGAAAATGGCTTTGAGAAATTGGAAACAAATACAACCTTTTAGGGATTCATTTCACCAAGTTTTCTTGAAGTCCAAAATAGCTCAAAATCCCCTGAAAGTTTGTATACATGGTTATCTCTCAAATGGGTACCTAAATTCTTCTTCAAATTTCAATTACAAGAAAGCCGAAAAAATAAAATCTCTTAGACCTTTACTTGACCAACTTTGAATAACGACCAAAATAGCTTTGAACATCATGAAAGTTAGCATGCACTCTCATCTATCAAATGCACCGATAAATCTACGATTAAATTTTAATTTTGAGAAATTAGTCAAACGTGAAACTTCATTGTGCGGTTTCACTAAGGTTGGGCTTAAAGGGGGTGAAAATATTTTGGAATGTCTAAGAAGTTTGCATGCACGCTTGTTGATCAAATTGGCATCCAAATTTATGATCAAATTTAAATTCTAAGAATCTGCTCGAAAGGGAAACTCCGTCGTGCAGTTTCAACAGGGTTTGGCTTAAAGGGGGTCAAAATAGCTTGAAACGTCACGAAAGTTGGCGTGCATGCTTGTCTATGTCCAAAATAGTTCAAAATCCCCTGAAACTGTTTGTGTATGGTTATCTCTCAATTAAGTACCTAAATTCTCTTTCAAATTTCACTTACAAGAAAGTCAAACAAATAGCATCTCTTAGACCTTTGCTTGACCAACCTTGAATAATGACCAAAATAAATTCGAACATCGTGGAAATTGGTGTGCACTGTTATCTACCAAATGCTAAGATAAATCTACGATCAAATTTTAATTCTGAGAAATTAGTCAAAAGTAAAACTCTTTTGTATGGTTTTGCTGAGGTTGGGATTAAAGGGGGTGAAATATTTTGGAACGTCTTGAAATTTTGCATGCGCTCTTGTCTATCAAATGGACATTCAAATCTATTATCAAACTTCAATTATAAGAAACTGCTAAAAAGTGAAACTTCATCATGCGTTTTCGCTAGGGTTGGGCTTAAAGGTGGTCAAAATAGCTTGGAACGTTGTGAAAGTTGGCGTGCATGCTTATTTATCTAATGGGCATCCAAATCTATGATCAAGTTTCAATTCTTAGAAGTTGGTCAACAGCAAAACTCCATCGTGCGGTTTTGTTAGGGTTTGGCTTAAAGGAGACGAAAATAACTCTAAACATCATGAAAGTTGACATGCACTCTTATCTTCCAAATGCACATCTAAATCTATGATCAAATTTTAATTTCAATAAATTTGTCAAGAGTGAAACTTCGTCATGCGGTTTCGCTAAGATTGGGATTACAGGGGGTGAAAATAGCTCAAAACGTTGCGAAAGCTTAAGTGTATAGTTATCTATCAAATGGGCATCCGAATCTATGATCAAATTTGAATTTGAGAAAGTAGTCAGAAGTGAAACTCTGTCGTTCATTTTCGCTAGAGTTGGGCTCGAAGGGTCAAAATAGCTCGGACCGTTGCAAAAGTTGGCGTGCACGTTTTTATATGAAACGGGCATCCAAATCTATGATCAAATTTCAACTCTGAGAATTTGGTCAAAAGTGAAAATCCATGATTCGATTTCGCTAAGTTTTGGCTTAAAGGAGGGGAAAATGGCTTTGAGAAATTGGAAACAAATACAACCTTTTAGGGGTTGGTTTCACCAAGTTTGCCTAAGGTCCAAAATAGCTCGAAATCCCCAGAAATTTTGTATGCATGGTTATCTCTCAAATGGGTACCTAAATTCTCTTTCAAATTTCAATTACAAGAAAACAAAAAAATAACATCTCTTAGACCTTTCCTTGAAAAACCTTGAATAACGACCAAAATAGCTCCGAACATCATGAAATTTAGCATGCACTCTTATCTACCAAATGCGCTGATAAATAAACGATTAAATTTTAATTTTGAGAAATTAGTCAAACGTGAAACTTCGTTGTGCGGTTTTGCTAAGGTTGGGCTTAAGGGGGTTAAAATATTTTGGAATTTCTCAAAAGTTTGCATACACGCTTGTTCATCAAATGGGCATCCAAATTTATGATCAAATTTAAATTCTAAGAAACTGCTCGAAAGTGAAACTCCGTCGTGCAGTTTCGTTAGGGTTGGGCTTAAAGGGGGTCAAAATAGCTCGAAACATCATGAAAGTTGGCGTGCATGCTTGTCTATCCAATATGCATCCAAATATATGATCAGGTTTCAATTCTGAGAATTTAGTCAAAGCTGAGACTGCATCATGCAGTTTTGTTATGGTTTGGCTTAAAGATGTCGAAAATAGCTCTCAACATCGTGAAAGTTGGCACGCACTCTTATTTTC
>LPNX010854821.1:14493-44275 GCA_001517045.1 Pseudotsuga menziesii
CATATTTTTATGTGTGCCTCTTAAATGGGTATCTAAATCTACTTTTAAATTTGATTTCTAAGAAATTGGAAAAAAGTTCAACATTTTAGGCCTTGGTTTGACCAAGTTTGACCAAGGTCGAAAGTAGCTCGAAATCCCCCGAAAGTGTGTATGCATGGTTATCTCTCAAATGGGTACCTAAATTCTCTTTCAAATTTCACTTACAAGAAAGTTGAAAAAATAGCATCTCTTAGACCTTTGCTTGACCAACCTTGAATAATGACCAAAATAAATTCGAACATCGTGGAAATTGGTGTGCACTGTTATCTACCAAATGCTAAGATAAATCTACAATCAAATTTTAATTCTGAGAAATTAGTCAAAAGTGAAACTCTGTTGTATGGTTTTGCTGAGGTTGGGATTAAAGGGGGTGAAAGTTTGCATGCACTCTTATCTTCCATATGTGCATTTAAATCTATGACTAAATTTTAATTCCAAGAAATTGGTTAAAAGTAAAACTCCGTTGTGCGGTTTCGCCAAGGTTGGGGTTGAAGGGGGTGAAAATGGCTCGAAGTGTTGCAAAATTTGGAGTGCGCGTTTATCTATAAAAAAGGCATCCAAATCTATGATCATATTTCAATTCTGAGAAATTGGTCAGAAGTGAAACCCTGTCATGCATTTTCGCTAGAGTTGGGCTCAAAGGGGTCCCAATAGCTCGGAACATTGCAAAAGTTGGCGTACATGTTTTTATATCAAAGGGGAATCCAAATCTATGGTCGGATTTCAACTTCAAGAATTTGGTCAAAAGTGAAACTCCATCATTCGATTTCGCTAAGGTTTGGCTTAAAGGAGGGAAAAATAGCTCTGAACATCACGAAATTTTTCATGCACTCTTATCTAATTAGAAGTCTCGCAAAAATATGTGTGGACGCTTATCTAACAAATGGGCATATCTGCACTTTCACTAAGGTTGCACTTAAAGGGAGTGAAAATAGCTCAAAACGTTACGAAAGGTTGAGTGTATGCTTGTTTATTGAAATGGGTACCTAAATCCACTTTCAAATTTCAAGTCTAAAAAAGTCGAGAAAAGTGCATATTTTCAACCTTGGTTTGACCATCCTTGATTAAGGGCCCAAATAGCTCCAAATCTCATAAAAATAGGTGTCAATGCCTATATTTGAAATAGGTGTCTAAATCTACTTTAAAATTTGAATTTTGAGAAATTGGAAATAATGCAACGTTTTAGGCCTTTTCTTGACAAAGTTTGACCAATGTCCAAAATGGC
Source organism: Pseudotsuga menziesii (assembly GCA_001517045.1). Classification (NCBI taxonomy): domain Eukaryota; kingdom Viridiplantae; phylum Streptophyta; class Pinopsida; order Pinales; family Pinaceae; genus Pseudotsuga; species Pseudotsuga menziesii. The sequence continues at coordinate 15,758 of LPNX010854821.1, forward strand.
TCGCAATCCCCCAAAAATATACATGTATGCTTTATCTACCAAATGGATACCTGAATACAGTTTCAAATTTCAATTTCGAGAAAGTAAAGAAAAGTGCATTTCTTAGATCTTCGTTTGACCAACCTTAACTAAGGGCTGAAATAACCCGAAATCTCACAAAAATATGTGTGCATGCTTATCTCTTAAATGGGTATCTAAATAAACTTTTACATTTGATTTCTAAGAAATTGGAAAAAAGTGCAAGCTTTCAGGCCTTGGTTTGACCAGGTTTGACTAAGGTCCAAAATAGCTCAAAATTCCCTCAAAGTTTGTATTCATGGTTATCTCTCAAATGGGTATCTAAATTCTCTTTCAAATTTTAATTATGAGAAAGTCAGAAAAATATGATCTCTTAGACCTTTGCTTGAGCAGCCTTGAATAACGACCAAAATAGCTCTGAACATCGTGAAAGTTGGCATGCACTCTTATCTACCAAATGCACAGATAAATCTACTATCAAATTTTAATTTTGAGAAATTGGTCAAAAGTGAAACTCCCTTGTGTTGTTTTGCTAAGGTTGGGCTTAAAGCGGGTGAAAATATTTTGCAACTTCGTGAAAAATCATGTGCAAGCTTTTCTATCAAATGGATATGCAAGTCTATGAGCAAATTTCAATTCTGGGGAACTACTCAAAAGTGAAACTCTGTCGTGCGGTTTCACTAGGGTTGGGCTTAAAAGGGGTCAAAATCATAGCTCGAAATGTTCCAAAATTTGGCGTGCATGATTTTTTATCCAATGGGCATCCAAATCTATGATCAAGTTTCCATTCTAAGAAGTACGTCAAAAGTGAAACTCCATCGTACAACTTTGTTACGGTTTTGCTTAAAGGAGTTGAAAATAACTCTGAACATCATGAAAGTTCGCATGCACACCTATCATCCAAACCCGCATCAAAAGATATGATCAAATTTTAATTTCGAGAAATTTGTAAAAAGTGAAACTCTATCATGCGGTTTCGCAAAGGTTGGGGTTAAAGGGGGTGAAAATAGGTCGAAACATTGCTAAAGTTGGAGTGCACGCTTGTCTATCAAATGGGCATCCAAATCTATGATCAAATTTCAATTGTGAGAAATTTGTCAAAAGTGAAACTTCGTCGTGCATTTTCGCTAGAGTTTGGATTAAAGTAGGTCCAAATAGCTCGAAACATTGCAAAATTTAGTGTGCATGCTTGTATATCAAATGGGCATCCAAATCTATGATCAAATGTCAATTCTAGGAATTTGGTCAAAAGTGAAACTCTGTCACGCGGTTTCACTAAGGTATGGATTAAAGGAGGGAAAAATAGCTCTAAACATCACTAAATTTGGCATGCACTCTTATCTACCAAATGGGCATCTAAATCTATGATCATATTTCAATTCTAAGAAGTTGGTCAAAAGAGAAACTTTATCGTGCACTTTCGCTAAGGTTGCACTTAAAAAGAGTGAAATAGCTCGGAATGTCACGAAAGTTAGCGTGTATGCTTGTTTATTGAAATGGGTACCTAAATCCACTTTCAAATTTCACTGCTGAAAAAGTCAACAAAAGTGCATCTTTTCAACTTGTGTTCGGCCATTCTTGTAGGAGGGAAAAAATAGCTCCAAATCTCATAAAAATAGGTGTCCATGCATATCTTTGAAATGGGTATCTAAATCTACTTTAAAATTTGAATTTTCAGAAAATGGAAAAAATGCAACGTTTTAGGCCTTGGTTTGACGAAGTTTGACCGAAGTCCAAAATGGCTCGCAATCCCAAAAAAATCTACATGTAGGGATTATCTCTGAAATGGGTACCTAAATACAGTTTCAAATTTCAATTTCGAGAAAGTCAAGAAAAGTGCATTTCTTAGAACTTGGTTTGACCAACCTTAATTACGTGCTGAAATAACTCAAAATTCACAAAAATATGTGTGCCTCTTAAATGGGTATCTAAATCTACTTTCAAATTTTATTTCTAAGAAATAGGAAAAAGGTGCAACCTTTTAGGCCTTGGTTTGACCAAGTTTGACTAAGGTCCAAAAAAGATCGAAATCCCCTTAAGGTTTGTATGCATGGTTATCTCTCAAATGGGTACCTAAATTCTCTTTCAAATTTCAATTACAAGAAAGTCGAAAAAATAGCATCTCTTACACCTTTGCTTGACCAGCCTTGAATAACGACCAAAATAACTTCGAACATTGTGAAAGTTGGTGTACACTGTTATCTACCAAATGCTAAGATAAATCTACGATCAAATTTTAATTCTGAGAAATTAGTCAAAAGTGAAACTCGGTTGTATGGTTTTGCTGAGGTTGGGATTAAAGGGGGTGAAATATTTTGGAACGTCTCAAACTTTCACATGCACGCTTTTCTATCAAATGGGAATTCTAATCTATAATCAAATTTCAATTATAAGAAACTGCTCAAAAGTGAAACTTCGTCATGCGTTTCCGCTAGGGTTGGGCTTAAAGGTGGTCAAAATAGCTTAGAACATTGCAAAAGTTAGCGTGCATACTTGTTTATCTAATGGGAATGCAAATCTATGATCAAGTTTCAATTCTTAAAAGTTCGCTAAAAGTGAAACTCCATCGTGCAGTTTTTTCAGGGTTTGGCTTGAAGGAGTCGAAAATAACTCTGAACATCATGAAAGTTGGCATGCACTCTTATCTTCCAAATGCACATCTAAATCTATAGTCAAATTTTAATTCTAAGAAATTGGTCAAGAGTGAAACTCCATCATGCGGTTTCGCTAAGATTTGGGTTAAAGGGGGTCAAAATAGCTCTAAACGTCGCAAAAGTTGGAGTGCACACTTATCTATAAAACGGGCATCCAAATCTATGATCAAATTTAATTTCTGAGAAATTGGTCAAAAGTGAAACTTCATCTTGCATTTTTGCTAGTGTTGGGCTTAAAGGGGTCCAAATTACTGGGAACATTGCAAAAGTTGGCATGCATGTTTATATATCAAACAGGCATCCAAATCTATGATCAAATTTTAAATCCGAGAATTTGGTCAAAAGTGAAACTCCATCATTCGATTTGGCTAAGGTTTGGCTTAAAGGAGGGGAAAATAGCTCTGAGAAATTGTAAACAAATGCAAGCTTTTAGGCCTTGGTTTCACCAAGTTTGCCTAAGGTCCAAAATAACTCAAAATCCCCTGAAAGTTTATATGCATGGTTATCTCTCAAATGGGTACCTAAATTCCCTTTCAATTTTCAATTACGAGAAAGCCGAAAAAATAACATCTCTTAGACCTTCACTTGACCAACCTTGACTAACGACCAAAATAGATCTGAACATCATGAAAGTTAGCATGCACTCTTATCTACCAAACGCGCCAATAAATCTAGGATTAAATTTTATTTTTGAGAAATTAGTCAAACGTGAATCTCCTTTGTGTTGTTTTGCTAAGGTTGGGCTAGGGGGTGAAAGTATATTGGAATGTCTCAAAAGTTTACATGCATGCTTGTTCATCAAATGGGAATCCAAATTTATGATCAAATTTAAATTCTAAGAAACTGCTCAAAAGTGAAACTCCGTCGTGCGGTTTTGATAAGGTTGGGCTTAAAGGGGGTCAAAATAGCTCAGAACGTTGTGAAAGATGGTGTGCATGCTTGTCTATCCAATATGAATCCAAACCTATGATCATATTTAAATTTTGAGAATTTGGTCAAAGCTGAGACTCCATTGTGTAGTTTTGTTAGGGTTTGGCTTAGAGATGTCGAAAATAGCTCTCAACATCGTGAAAGTTGGCATGCACTCTTATATTCCAAATGCGCATTTAAATATATGATTAAATTATAATTCCAAGAAATTGGTTAAAAGTGAAACATCGTTGTGCAGTTTCGCCAAGGTTGGGGTTAAAGGGGGTCAAAATAGCTCGAGTGTCATGAACTTTGGAGTGCACGCTTCACTATCAAATGGGCATCTAAATCTATGAGAAAATTTCAATTCTAAAAAATTGCTCAAAAGTGAAACTCTGTCATGCGGTTTCACAAGGGTTGGGCTTAAAAGGGGTCAAAATAATAGCTCGAAATGTTGCAAAATTTGGCATGCATGATTGTCTATCCAATGGGAATCCAAATCTATGATCAAGTTTCGATTCTAAGAAGTACGTCAAAAGTGAAACTCCATCGTACAGTTTTGTTAGGGTTTGGCTTAAAGGAGCTGAAAATAACTCCAAACATCGTGAAAGTTGGCGTGCACACTTATCATCCAAATCCGCATCAAAAGATATGATCAAATTTTAATTACGAGAAATTTGTAAAAAGTGAAACTTCGTCATGCGGTTTTGCAAAGGTTGGGGTTAGAGGGGGTGAAAATAGATCGAAACATCACGAAAGTTGGAGTGCATCCACATCTATAAAATGGGCATCCAAATCTATAATCAAATTTCAATTGCGAGAAAATTCTCAAAAGTGAAACTTTGTCATGCATTTTCATTAGAGTTTGGCTTAAAGCGGGTCCAAATAGCTCGAAACATCGCAAAATTGGCATGCACGCTTGTATATCAAATGGGCATCCAAATCTTTGATCAAATTTCAATTCTAGGAATTTGGTCTAAAGTGAAACTCCATCATGTAGTTTCACTAAGGTTTGTCTTATAGGACTGAAAAAGAGCTCTAAACATCACTAAATTTGGCATGCACTCTTATATACCAAATGGGCATCTAAATCTATGATCATATTTCAATTCTAAGAAATTGGTCAAAAGAGAAACTTTATTGTGTGCTTTCACTAATGTTGCACTTAAAGGCATTGAACTAGCTCGAAACGTCATGAAAGTTAGTGTGTACGTTTGTTTATTGAAATGGGTACCTAAATGCACTTTCAAATTTCATTTTTGAAAAAGTCGACAAAAGTGCATCTTTTAAAATTTTGTTTGACCGTCCTTAAATGAGGACCAAAATAGATCCAAATCACAAAAAGATCTACATGTAGGGATTATCTCTCAAATGGGTACCTAAATATAGTTTCAAATTTGAATTTCGAGAATGTCAAGAAAATTGCATTTCTTAGAACTTGGATTGACCAACCTTAACTAAGTGTCGAAATAACTTGATATTCTCATAAATATGTGTGCCTCTTAAATGGGTATCTAAAGCTAATTTTAAGGACTTTGAAGCAAATACAGAAACTGAAATGTGGGTAAGATGTTTTGCAATGTCTCTTGGTTCGTTTTAATAAATTTTATTTAAAGTTGAAGTCTTTGATTAAGTTTTAGATCCGGTGGTGTGACTACCCGAATCTAGTATTTCTCAAGTCAAAGAGGGAATTCTAGTGCGCTCAAAACAGTGGAAACAAGTCCACCTGTAGCTCCCAGGTCAAACCCCAATGCCCCGGTGCTCAACAAGGAGGACGTAGAATGCCTAGAGACCCCCCGCGGTCTTTTACTCCAACTAGCTTCTGAGGTCACTGTTTTTAATCAACCGAAAAAATAGCAAGATGGATGCTTATTAAACTAGAGCCCCTAAGCCTCTTCACTTTTCATACCCTTACCTGAGTTCCCTAAAGGGAGATAACAAGGGGGCAGAGGATACACAGATAGTTTAGGCTGTATATTTTAAGTAAATTGTAGATTTGTTTTTACAGTAAGAAAAATGAATTATACAATTAACAAGTTAATAGAGTCAACCTGAGCGTTATCCCTTATGGGAGGTGCCGGTACTTGATATCTGGACAATTAAGAAATGAAATTGCTTTGCAGGAAAGTAAAATATTGCAGAAAGTAAAGTGAGCTAATTAAGGTTTCCTAAAGCCCCCAAACCCCTCTGTTTTTCATACCCTTGATCCGAGTTCCCTAAAGGAAGATAACGGAGGGCAGAGGATACACGGACGGATGTTAGGTTGTATATTCCTTCAAAACAGTAAACTAGGTGACAGAAAGTAAAGATCTAACTAAATGCTTTGTTTTGAAAAGAAATGCTTGAAAAGTAAACTAATCTAAACAAAATATACTAACCACACATCAATCTCCCTAAAAGAGAAGGTGGGTAAAAAAAAAAAGAACTGGAAAAAAATTAGATCTACTTGAAAATGAAAGCACAACTACTTATATACTTCCTAGATCTACTTCCTACCTAATTACAATAAGATTACAAATTAATTTCAAAGCTTTTAGAGAATACCCACGAGGAGACTCTCCCGAGGCTTACAAATAGATAGAAAATAGAGTAAGAAGATAAGAGGTTGAACCCTTTTGAGACCGGTTGTAGGTTGAGGTGTTTTAGATGTGATTTGGGCATAACCTCCTATTATAAACTGTAAAACCTGCTAAAAACCAGCAAGCAAAGCTTGTTGGAAAATGACAGGAAACTCAAAAGGAAGTTAGAAAATGTTAGTATAAAAATACAGAAATTTTACAGTAAAAATCTGGGTTTTAAAATATCAGAAAATTGAATATTAGAGGGCTGAAAATTGCATTTCTAGCCACCTAAAACACAGTAAGAAATCAGATCTGAAATATGTAATAGAAATTTGACATGGATCTATTAAATAAAACTAGATTTTGCTACTAAACAATAACAAAAATACTAGTTCCTAAAACAAAAACAAAACAAAAAAACAAAAAAAAAAGATTGGGGCCTTGGAAGGAGAACTTTTCCAAGCTTGGATCCCTGCAAAAAGCTTAACTAAAGCTGCAAAACTCACACATAGATATGAGAACACCATAAATCATGCAAAAACATTTGCAAAATCTTACAATGTTAATCACAAGTGCAAATAGAAAAACTTCTACCTACAAGTCTCTCCACAAAAATCTTTGTGTAGAGCTTCTATGATAAATAATACAACAATAACCAACCATAAACAGTTACCTCACTCTTCAAGCCACAAAATGGGTGCACCAACAAATGTATCCTCCAAATATTTATGTATTATAAACCCCAATAGAGCAACAACGTTACAATAGCCGAAGATAAATCTACAATCAAATTTTAATTCTGAGAAATTCGTCAAAACTGAAACTCTGTTGTATGGTTTTGCTGAGGTTGGGCTTAAAGGGGATGAAATATCTTGGAACGTCTCGAAATTTTGCGTGCACGCTTGTCTATCAAATGGACATTCAAATCTATGATCAAATTTCAATTATAAGAAACTGCTCAAAAGTGAAACTTCGTCATGCGTTTTCGCTAGGGTTGGGCTTAAAGGTGGTCAAAAGAGCTTGGAACGTTGCAAAAGTTGGCGTGCATGCTTGTTTATTTAATGAGCATCCAAATCTATGAACAAGTTTCAATTCTTAGAAGTTGGTCAAAAGCGAAACTCCATCGTGCGGTTTTGTTAGGGTTTGGCTTAAAGGAGTCAAAAATAACTCTGAACATCATGAAAGTTGGCGTGCACTCTCATCTTGCAAATGCACATCTAAATTTATGATCAAATTTTAATTCTGATATTTTTGTCAAGAGTGAAACTCCGTCATGCGGTTTCGCTAGGATTGCGGTTACAGGGGGTGAAAATAGCTCAAAACGTCGTGAAAATCGGAGTGCACTAGCATCCAAATCTATGATCAAATTTCAATTCTGAGAAATTAGTCAAAAGTGAAATTCCACCATTCATTTTTGCTAGAGTTGGCCTCGAAGGGGTCCAAATAGCTTGGAAAATTACACAAGTTGGCATGCACATTTTTATATCAAATGGGCATCCAAATCTATGATCAAATTTCAACTCTGAGAATTTGGTCAAAAGTCAAACTTCGTCATTCAATTTCGCTAAGGTTTGGCTTCAAGGAGGGGGAAATGGCTGTGAGAAATTGGAAACAAATACAACCTTTTAGGGCTTCGTTTCCACAAGTTTACGTAAAGTCCAAAATAGCTCGAAATCCCCTGAAAGTTTGTATGCATGGTTATCTCTTCAAATTTCAATTACAAGAAAGCCGAAAAAATAACATCTCTTAGACCTTTACTTGACCAACCTTGAATAACGACCAAAATAGATCTGAACATCATGAAAGTTAGCATGCACTCTCATCTACCAAATGCGCCGATAAATCTACGATTAAATTTTAATTTTGAAAATTAGTCAAACATGAAACTTTGTGTGGTTTTGCTAAGGTTGGGCTTAAAGGGGATAAAAATATTTTGGAATGTCTCAAAATTTTGCATGCACGCTTGTTGATCAAATTGGCATCCAAATTTATGATCAAATTTAAATTCTAAGAAACCGCTCGAAAGGGAAACTCCGTTGTGCGGTTTCAACATGGTTGGGCTTAAAGGGGGTCAAAATAGCATGAAACGTCGTGAAAGTTGGAGTGCATGCTTGTCTATCCAGTATGCATCCAAACATATGATCAGGTTTAAATTCTGAGAATCTGGTCAAAGATGAGACTGCATCATGCAGTTTTGTTAGGGTTTGGCTTAAAGATGGCGAAAATAGCTCTCAACATCGTAAAAGCTGGCATGCACTCTTATTTTCCAAATGTGGATTTAAATCTATGATTAAATTTTAATTCCAAGAAATTCGTTAAAAGTGAAACTCCGTCATGCACGTTTTTATGTGTGCCTCTTAAATGGGCATCTAAATCTACTTTTAAATTTGATTTCTAAGAAATTGCAAAATAGTGCAACCTTTTAGGCCTTGGTTTGACCAAGATTTTCCAAGGTCCAAAATAGTTCAAAATCCCCTGAAAGTGTTTGTGCATGGTTATCTCTCAAATAAGTACCTAAATTCTCTTTCAAATTTCACTTACAAGAAAGTCAAACAAATAGCATCTCTTAGACCTTTGCTTGACCAACCTTGAATAATGACCAAAATAAATTCGAACATCGTGGAAATTGGTGTGCACTGTTATCTACCAAATGTTAAGATAAATCTATGATCAAATTTTAATTCTGAGAAATTAGTCAAAAGTAAAACTCTTTTGTATGGTTTTGCTGAGGTTGGGATTAAAGGGGGTGAAATATTTTGGAACGTCTTGAAATTTTGGATGCACGCTTGTCTATCAAATGGACATTCAAATCTATTATCAAATTTCAATTATAAGAAACTGCTCAAAAGTGAAACTTCGTCATGCGTTTTTCGCTAGGGTTGGGCATCCAAATCTATGATCAAATTTCAACTCTGAGAATTTGGTCAAAAGTGAAAATCCGTGATTCGATTTCGCTAAGTTTTGGCTTAAAGGAGGGGAAAATGGCTTTGAGAAATTGGAAACAAATACAACCTTTTAGGGCCTGGTTTCACCAAGTTTGCCTCTCAAATGGGTACCTAAATTCTCTTTACTTGAAAAACCTTGAATAATGACCAAAATAGCTACGAACATCATGAAATTTAGCATGCACTCTTATCTACCAAATGCGCTGATAAATAAACGACTAAATTTTAATTTTGAGAAATTAGTCAAACGTTAAACTTTGTTGTGCGGTTTTGGTAAGGTTGGGCTTAAGGGGGTGAAAATATTTTGGAATGTCTCAAAAGTTTGCATGCACGCTTGTTCATCAAATGGGCATCCAAATTTATGATCAAATTTAAATTCTAAGAAACTGCTCGAAAGTGAAAGTCTGTCGTGCAGTTTCGATAGGGTTGGGCTTAAAGGGGGTCAAAATAGATCGAAATGTCACGAAAGTTGGCGTGCATGCTTGTCTATCCAATATGCATCCAAAGATATGATCAGGTTTAAATTTTGAGAATCTGGTCAAAGCTGAGACTGCATCATGCAGTTTTGTTAGGGTTTGGCTTAAAGATGGCAAAAATAGCCCTCAACATCGTGAAAGTTGGCATGCACTCTTATTTTCCAAATGCGGATTTAAATCTATGATTAAATTTTAATTCCAAGAAATTGGTTAAAAGTGAAACTCCGTCATGCACGTCTTTATGTGTGCCTCTTAAATGGGCATCTAAATCTACTTTTAAATTTGATTTCTAAGAAATTGGAAAAAAGTGCAACATTTTAGGCCTTGGTTTGACCAATTTTGACCAAGGTCGAAAGTAGCTCGAAATCCCCCGAAAGTGTGTATGCATGGTTATCTCTCAAATGGGTACCTATATTCTCTTTCAAATTTCACTTACAAGAAAGTTGAAAAAATAGCATCTCTTAGACCTTCGCTTGACCAACCTTGAATAATGACCAAAATAAATTCGAACATCGTGGAAATTGGTGTCCACTGTTATCTACCAAATGCTAAGATAAATCTACAATCAAATTTTAATTCTGAGAAATTAGTCAAAAGTGAAACTATGTTGTATGGTTTTGCTGAGGTTGGGATTAAAGGGGGTGAAATATTTTGGAACGTCTCGAAATTTCGCGTGCACGCTTGTCTATCAAATGGACATTCAAATCTATGATCAAATTTCAATTATAAGAAACTACTCAAAAGTGAAACTTCGTCATGCGTTTTCACCAGGGTTGCGAAACTCCATCGTGTGGTTTTGTTAGGGTTTGGCTTAAAGGAGTGTAAAATAACTCTGAACATCATGAAAGTTGGCGTCCACTCTTATCTTGCAAATGCACATCTAAATCTACGATCAAATTTTAATTCTGATATTTTTGTCAAGAGTGAAACTCCGTCATGCGGTTTCGCCAGGATTGCAGTTACAGGGGGTGAAAATAGCTCAAAACGTCGTGAAAGTCAGAGTGGACTGGAATCCAAATCTATGATCAAATTTCAATTCTAAGAAATTAGTCAGAAGTGAAACACCGCCGATCATTTTTGCTAGAGTTGGGCTCGAAGGGGTCCAAATAGCTTGGACCATTACACAAGTTGGCATGCACGTTTTTATATCAAATGGGCATCCAAATCTATGATCAAATTTCAACTCTGAGAATTTGGTCAAAAGTGAAACTTTGTCATTCGATTTCGCTAAGGTTTGGCTTAAAGGAGGGGAAAATGGCTTTGAGAAATTTGAAACAAATACAACCTTTTAGGGCTTTGTTTCACCAAGTTTTCCTAAAGTCCAAAATAGCTCGAAATCCCCTGAAAGTTTGTATGCATGGTTATCTCTCAAATGGGTACCTAAATTCTTGTTCAAATTTCAACTACAAGAAAGCCGAAAAAATAACATCTCTTAGACCTTTACTTGACCAACCTTGAATAACGACCAAAATAGCTCTGAACATCATGAAAGTTAGCATGCACTCTCATCTACCAAATGCGCCGATAAATCTACGATTAAATTTTAATTTTGAGAAATTAGTCAAACGTGAAACTTCGTTGTGCGGATCTGCTAATGTTGGGCTTAAAGGGGGTGAAAATATTTTGGAATGTCTCAAAATTTTGAATGCACGCTTGTTGATCAAATTTAAATTCTAAGAAACTGCTCGAAAGGGAAACTCCGTCGTGCGGTTTCAACAGGGTTGGGCTTAAAGGGGGTCAAAATAGCTTGAAACGTCGCGAAAGTTGGCGTGCATGCTTTTCTATCCAATATGCATCCAGACATATGATCAGGTTTAAATTCTGAGAATCTGGTCAAAGCTGAGACTGCATCATGCAGTTTTGTTAGGGTTTGGCTTAAAGATGGTAAAAATAGCCCTCAACATCGTGAAAGTTGGCATGCACTCTTAAATGGGCATCTAAATCTATTTTTAAATTTGATTTCTAAGAAATTGCAAAATAGTGCAACCTTTTAGGCCTTGGTTTGACCAAGATTTTCCAAGGTCCAAAATAGTTCAAAATCCCTGAAAGTGTTTGTGCATGGTTATCTCTCAAATAAGTACCTAAATTCTCTTTCAAATTTCACTTACAAGAAAGTCAAACAAATAGCATCTCTTAGACCTTTGCTTAACCAACCTTGAATAATGACCAAAATAAATTCAAACATCATGGAAATTGGTGTGCACTGTTATCTACCAAATGCTAAGATAAATCTACGATCAAATTTTAATTCTGAGAAATTAGTCAAAAGTAAAACTCTTTTGTATGGTTTTGCTGAGGTTGGGATTAAAGGGGGTGAAATATTTTGGAACATCTTGAAATTTTGCATGCACGCTTGTCTATCAAATGGACATTCAAATCTATTATCAAATTTCAATTATAAGAAACTGCTCAAAAGTGAAACTTCGTCATGCGTTTTCGCTAGGGTTGGGCTTAAAGGTGGTCAAAATAGCTTGGAACATTGTGAAATTTGGTGTGCATGCTTATTTATCTAATGGGCATCCAAATCTATGATCAAGTTTCAATTCTTAGAAGTTGGTCAAAAGCAAAACTCCATCGTGCGGTTTTGTTAGGGTTTGGCTTAAAGGAGACGAAAATAACTCTGAACATCATGAAAGTTGACGTGCACTCTTATCTTCCAAATGCACATCTAAATCTATTATCAAATTTTAATTTCAATAAATTTGTCAAGAGTGAAACTTCGTCATGCGGTTTTGCTAAGATTGGTATTACAGGGGGTGAAAATAGCTCAAAACGTCGCGAAAGCTTGAGTGTACGGTTATCTATCAAACGGGCATCCAAATCTCTGATCAAATTTGTATTTGAGAAATTAGTCAGAAGTGAAACTCTGTCGTTCATTTTCACTAGAGTTGGGCTCGAAGAGGTCAAAATAGCTTGGACCATTGCAAAAGTTGGCGTGCACGTTTTTATATGAAACGGGCATCCAAATCTATGATCAAATTTCAACTCTGAGAATTTGGTCAAAAGTGAAAATCCGTGATTCGATTTGGCTAAGTTTTGGCTTAAAGAAGGGGAAAATGGCTTTGAGAAATTGGAAACAAATACAACCTTTTAGAGTTTGGTTTCACCAAGTTTGCCTAAGGTCCAAAATAGCTCGAAATCCCCTGAAAGTTTGTATGCATGGTTATCTCTCAAATGGGTACCTAAATTCTCTTTCAAATTTCAATTACAAGAAAACCAAAAAAATAACATCTCTTAGACCTTTACTTGAAAAACCTTGAATAACGACCAAAATAGCTCCGGACATCATGAAATTTAGCATGCACTCTTATCTACCAAATGCGCTCATAAATAAATGATTAAATTTTAATTTTGAGAAATTAGTCAAACGTGAAACTTCGTTGTGTGGTTTTGCTAAGGTTGGGCTTAAGGGGGTAAAAATATTTTGGAATGTCTCAAAAGTTTGCATGCACACTTGTTCATCAAATGGGCATCCAAATTTATGATCAAATTTAAATTCTAAGAAACTGCTTAAAAGTGAAACTCCGTCGTGCAGTTTCGATAGTGTTGGGCTTAAAGGGGGTCAAAATAGCTCGAAAGGTCACGCAAGTGGGCGTGCATGCTTGTCTATCCAATATGCATCCAAAGATATGATCAGGTTTCAATTTTGAGAATTTCGTCAGAGCTGAGACAGCATCATGCGGTTTTGTTATGGTTTGGCTTAAAGATGTCGAAAATAGCTCTCAACATCGTGAAATTTGGGACGCACTCTTATTTTCCAAATGTGCATGTAAATCTATGATTAAATTTTAATTCGAAGAAATTGGTTAAAAGTGAAACTCAGTCGTGCACGTTTTTATGTGTGCCTCTTAAATGGGTATTTAAATATACTTTTAAATTTGATTTCTAAGAAATTGGAAAAAAGTGCAACATTTTAGGCCTTGGTTTGACCAAGTTTGACCAAGGTCAAAAGTAGCTCGAAATCCCCCAAGAGTGTGTATGCATGAGTATGTCTCAAATGGGCACCTAAGTTCTCTTTCAAATTTCGCTTACAAGAAATTTGAAAAAATAGCATCTCTTAGACCTTTGCTTGACTAACCTTGAATAATGACCAAAATAAATTCGAACATCGTGGAAATTGGTGTGCACTGTTATCTACCAAATGCTAAGATAAATCTTATCTGCCAAATGCTAAGATAAATCTACAATCTAATTTTAATTCTGAGAAATTAGTCAAAAGTGAAACTCTGTTGTATGGTTTTGCTGAGGTTGGGATTAAAGGGGGCGAAATATTTTGGAACGTCTCAAAATTTTGCGTGCACACTTGTCTATCAAATGGACATTCAAATCTATGATCAAATTTCAATTATAAGAAACTGCTCAAAAGTGAAACTTTGTCATGCGTTTTCGCTAGGGTTGGGCTTAAAGGTGGTCAAAATAGCTTGGAATGTTGCAAAAGTTGGCGTGCATGCTTGTTTATTTAATGAGCATCCAAATCTATGAACAAGTTTCAATTCTTAGAATTTGGTCAAAAGCGAAACTCCATCGTGCGATTTTGTTAGGGTTTGGCTTAAAGGAGTCGAAAATAACTCTGAACATCATGAAAGTTGGCATGCACTCTTATCTTGCAAATGCACATCTAAATCTACGATCAAATTTTAATTCTGAGATTTTTGTCAAGAGTGAAACTCCCTCATGCGGTTTTGCCAGGATTGCGGTTACACGGGGTGAAAATAGCTCAAAACGTCGTGAAAGTCGAAGTGCGCTAGCATCCAAATCTATGATCAAATTTCAATTCTGAGAAATTAGTCAGAAGTGAAACTCCGCCGTTCATTTTTACTAGTGTTGGGCTCGAAGTGGTCTAAATAGCTTGGACCATTACACAAGTTGGCATGCACGTTTTTATATCAAACGGGCATCCAAATCTATGATCAAATTTCAACTCTGAGAATTTGGTCATGCGGTTTCGCTAAGATTGGGATTACAGGGGGTGAAAATAGCTCAAAACGTCGCGAAAGCTTGAGTGTAAGGTTATCTATCAAACGCGCATCTGAATCTATGATCAAATTTGTATTTGAGAAATTAGTCAGAAGTGAAACTCTGTCGTTCATTTTCGCTAGAGTTGGGCTCGAAGGGGTCAAAATAGCTTGGACCGTTGCAAAAGTTGGCGTGCACGTTTTTATATGAAACGGGCATCCAAATCTATGATCAAATTTCAACTCTGAGAATTTGGTCAAAAGTGAAAATCCATGATTCGATTTCGCTAAGTTTTGGCTTAAAGGAGGGGAAAATTGCTTAGAGAAATTGGAAACAAATACAACCTTTTAGGGCTTGGTTTCACCAAGTTTTCCTAAGGTCCAAAATAGCTCGAAATCCCCTGAAAGTTTGTATGCATGGTTATCTCTCAAATGGGTACCTAAATTCTCTTTCAAATTTCAATTACAAGAAAACCGAAAAAATAACATCTCTTAGACCTTACTTGAAAAACCTTGAATAACAACCAAAATAGCTCCGAACATCATGAAATTTAGCATGCACTCTTATCTACCAAATGCGCTGATAAATAAACGATTAAATTCTAATTTTGAGAAATTAGTCAAACGTGAAACTTCATTGTGCGGTTTTGCTAAGGTTGGGCTTAAGGGGGTGAAAATATTTTGGAATGTCTCAAAAGTTTGCATGCACACTTGTTCATCAAATGGGCATCCAAATTTATGAACAAATTTAAATTCTAAGAAACTGCTCGATAATGAAACTCCGTCGTGCAGTTTCGATAGGGTTGGGCTTAAAGGGGGTCAAAATAGCTCGAAAAGTCACGAAAGTTCGCATGCATGCTTGTCTATCCAATATGCATCCAAAGATATGATCAGGTTTCAATTTTGAGAATTTCGTCAAAACTGAGACTGCATCATGCAGTTTTGTTATGGTTTGGCTTAAAGATGTCGAAAATAGCTCTCAACATCGTGAAATTTGGCACGCACTCTTATTTTCCAAATGCGCATTTAAATCTATGATTAAATTTTAATTCGAAGAAATTGGTTAAAAGTGAAACTCAGTCGTGCACGTTTTTATGTGTGCCTCTTAAATGGGTATTTAAATCTACTTTTAAATTTGATTTCTAAGAAATTGGAAAAAAGTGCAACATTTTAGGCCTTGGTTTGACCAATTTTAACCAAGGTCGAAAGTAGCTCGAAATCCCCTGAAAGTGTGTATGCATGGGTATCTCTCAAATGGGTACCTAAATTCTCTGTCAAATTTCGCTTACAATAAATTTGAAAAAATAGCATCTCTTAGACCTTTGCTTGATGAACCTTGAATAATGACCAAAATAAATTTGAACATCATGGAAATTGGTGTGCACTATTATCTACCAAATGCTAAGATAAATCTACAATCAAATTTTAATTCTGAGAAATTAGTCAAAAGTGAAACTCTGTTGTATGGTTTTGCTGAGGTTGGGATTAAAGGGGGTGAAATATTTTGGAGCGACTCAAAATTTCGCGTGCATGCTTGTCTATCAAATGGATATTCAAATCTATGATCAAATTTCAATTATAAGAAACTGCTCAAAAGTGAAACTTCGTCATGCGTTTTCGCTAGGGTTGGGCTTAAAGGTGGTCAAAATAGCTTGGAACGTTGCAAAAGTTGGCTTACATGCTTGTTTATTTAATGAGCATCCAAATCTATGAAAAAGTTTCAATTCTTAGAAGTTGGTCAAAAGCAAAACTCCATCCAAATCTATGATCAAATTTCAATTATGAGAAATTAGTCAGAAGTGAAACTCTGTCGTTCATTTTTGCTAGAGTTGGGCTCAAAGGGGTCCAAATAGCTTGGACCATTACACAAGTTGGCATGCACATTTTTATATTAAACGGGCATCCAAATCTATGATCAAATACAACATTTTAGGGCTTCGTTTCACCAAGTTTTCCTAAAGTCCAAAATAGCTCAAAATCCCCTGAAAGTTTGTATGCATGGTTATCTCTTAAATGGGTACCTAAATTCTTCTTCAAATTTCAATTACAAGAAAGCCAAAAAAATAACATCTCTTCGACCTTTACTTGACCAACCTTGAATAACGACCAAAATAGCTCTGAACATCATGAAAGTTAGCATGCACTCTCATCTACCAAATGCGCCGATAAATCTACGATTAAATTTTAATTTTGAGAAATTAGTCAAACGTGAAACTTCGTTGTACAGTTTTGCTAAGGTTGGGCTTAAAGGGGGTGAAAATATTTTGGAATGTCTCAAAAGTTTGCATGCACGACTGTCGATCAAATTGGCATCCAAATTTATGATCAAATTTAAATTCTAAAAAACTGCTCGAAAGGGAAACTCCGTCGTGCGGTTTCAACAGGGTTGGGCTTAAAGGGGGTCAAAATAGCTTGAAACGTCATGAAAGTTGGCGTGCATGCTTGTCTATCCAATATGCATCCAAACATATGATCAGGTTTAAATTCTGAGAATCTAGTCAAAGCTGAGACTGCATCATGCAGTTTTGTTAGGGTTTGGCTTAAAGATGGTGAAAATAGCCCTCAACATCGTGAAAGTTGGCATGCACTCTTATTTTCCAAATGCGGATTTAAATCTATCACTAAATTTTAATTCCAAGAAATTGGTTAAAAGTGAAACTCCGTCATGCACGTTTTTATCTGTGCCTCTGAAATGGGCATCTAAATCTACTTTTATATTTGATTTCTAAGAATTTGGAAAATAATGCAACCTTTTAGGCCTTGGTTTGACCAAGATTTTCCAAGGTCCAAAATAGTTCAAAATCCCCTGAAAGTGTTTGTGTACGGTTATCTCTCAAATAAGTACTTAAATTCTCTTTCAAATTTCACTTACAAGAAAGTCAGACAAATAGCATCTCTTAGAACTTTGCTTGACCAACCTTGAATAATGACCAAAATAAATTCGAACATCATGGAAATTGGTATGCACTGTTGTCTACCAAATGCTAAGATAAATCTACGATCAAATTTTAATTCTAAGAAATTAGTCAAAAGCAAAATTCTTTTGTATGGTTTTGCTGAGGTTGGGATTAAAGGGGGTGAAATATTTTGGAACGTCTTGAAATTTTGCATGCACGCTTGTCTATCAAATGGACATTCAAATCTATTATCAAATTTCAATTATAAGAAATTGCTCAAAAGTGAAACTTCGTCATGCGTTTTCGCTAGGGTTGGGCTTAAAGGTGGTCACAATAGCTTGGAACATTGTGAAAGTTGGCATGCATGCTTATTTATCTAATGGGCATCCAAATCTATGATCAAGTTTCAATTCTTAGAAGTTGGTCAAAAGCAAAACTCCATCGTGTGGTTTTGTTAGGGTTTGGCTTAAAGGAGACGAAAATATCTCTGAACATCATGAAAGTTAACGTGCACTCTTATCTTCCAAATGCACATCTAAATCTATGATCAAATTTTAATTTCAATAAATTTCTCAAGAGTGAAACTTCGTCATGCGGTTTCGCTAAGATTCGGATTACAGGGGGTGAAAATAGCTCAAAACGTCACGAAAGCTTGAGTGTACGGTTATCTATCAAACGGGCATCAGAATCTATGATCAAATTTGTATTTGAGAAATTAGTCAGAAGTGAAACTCTGTCGTTCATTTTCACTAGAGTTGGGCTTGAAGGGGTCAAAGTAGCTCGGACCGTTGCAAAAGTTGGCGTGCACGTTTTTTTATGAAACGGGCATCCAAATCTATGATCAAATTTCAACTCTGAGAATTTGGTCAAAAGTGAAAATCCGTGATTCGATTTCTCTAAGTTTTGGCTTAAAGGAGGGGAAAATAGCTTTGAGAAATTGGAAACAAATACAACCTTTTAATGCTTGGTTTCACCAAGTTTTCCAAAGGTCCAAAATAGCTCGAAATCCCGAGAAAGTTTGTATGCATGGTTATCTCTCAAATGGGTACCTAAATTCTCTTTCAAATTTCATTTACAAGAAAACCGAAAAAATAACATCTCTTAGACCTTTACTTGAAAAACCTTGAATAACGACCAAAATAGCTCCGAACATCATGAAATTTAGCATGCACTCTTATCTACCAAATGCGCTGATAAATAAATGATTAAATTTTAATTTTGAGAAATTAGTCAAACGTGAAACTTCGTTGTGCGGTTTTGCTAAGGTTGGGCTTAAGGGGGTGAAAATAT
Organism: Pseudotsuga menziesii; assembly: GCA_001517045.1. Lineage (NCBI taxonomy): Eukaryota > Viridiplantae > Streptophyta > Pinopsida > Pinales > Pinaceae > Pseudotsuga > Pseudotsuga menziesii. The sequence continues at coordinate 34,463 of LPNX010854821.1, forward strand.
TTTGGAATGTCTCAAAAGTTTGCATGCACGGTGTTCATCAAATGGGCATCCAAATTTACGATCAAATTTAAATTCTAAGAAACTGCTCGAAAGGGAAGCTCCGTCGTGCGGTTTCAACAGGGTTGGGCTTAAAGGGGGTCAAAATAGCTTGAAATGTCGCGAAATTTGGTGTGCATGCTTGTCTATCCAATATGCATCCAAACATATGATCAGGTTTAAATTCTGAGAATCAAAGCTGAGACTGCATCATGCAGTTTTGTTAGGGTTTGGCTTGAAGATGGCGAAAATAGCCCTCAACAGCATGAAAGTTCGCATGCACTCTTATTTTCTAAATGTGGATTTAAATCTATGATTAAATTTTAATTGCAAGAAATTGGTTAAAAGTGAAACTCCGTCATGCACGTTTTTATGTGTGCCTCTTAAATGGGCATCTAAATCTACTTTTAAATTTGATTTCTAAGAAATTGGAAAATAGTACAACCTTTTAGGCCTTGGTTTGACCAAGATTTTCCAAGATCCAAAATAGTTCAAAATCCCCTGAAATTATTTGTGCATGGTTATCTCTCAAATAAGTACCTAAATTCTCTTTCAAATTTCAGTTACAAGAAAGTCAAACAAATAGCATCTCTTAGACCTATGCTTGACCAACCTTGAATAATGACCAAAATAAATTCGAACATCGTGGAAATTGGTGTGCACTGTTCTCTACCAAATGGTAAGATAAATCTACGATCAAATTTTAATTCTGAGAAATTAGTCAAAAGTAAAACTCTTTTGTATGGTTTTGTTGAGGTTGGGATTAAAGGGGGTGAAATATTTTGGAACGTCTTGAAATTTTGCATGCACGCTTGTCTATCAAATGGACAATCAAATCTATTATCAAATTTCAATTATAAGAAACTGCTCAAAAGTGAAACTTCGTCATGCGTTTTCGCTAGGGTTGGGCTTAAAGGTGGTCAAAATAGCTTGGAACATTGTGAAAGTTGGCGTGCATGCTTATTTATCTAATGGGCATCCAAATCTATGATCAAGTTTCAATTCTTAGAAGTTGGTGAAAAGCAAAACTCCATCGTGTGGTTTTGTTAGGGTTTGGCTTAAAGGAGACGAAAATAACTCTGGACATCATGAAAGTTGACGTGCACTCTTATCTTCCAAATGCACATCTAAATCTATGATCAAATTTTAATTTCAATAAATTTGTCAAGAGTGAAACTTCGTCATGCGGTTTCGCTAAGATTGGGATTACAGGGAGTGAAAATAACTCAAAACGTCGTGAAAGCTTAAGTGTACGGTTATCTATCAAACAGACATTCGAATCTATGATCAAATTTGTATTTGAGAAATTAGTCAGAAATGAAACTCTGTCGTTCATTTTCACTAGAGTTGGGCTCGAAGGGGTCAAAGTAGCTCGAACCGTTGCAAAAGTTGGCGTGCACATTTTTATATGAAATGGGCATCCAAATCTATGATCAAATTTCAACTCTGAGAATTTGGTCAAAAGTGAAAATCCGAGATACGATTTCGCTAAGTTTTGGCTTAAAGGAGGGGAAAATGGCTTTGAGAAATTGGAAACAAATACAACCTTTTAGGGATTGGTTTCACCAAGTTTGCATGAGGTCCAAAATAGCTCGAAATCCCCTGAAAGTTTGTATGCATTGTTATCTCTCAAATCGGTACCTAAATTCTCTTTCAAATTTCAATTACAAGAAAACCGAAAAAATAACATCTCTTAGACCTTTACTTGAAAAACCTTGAATAACGAACAAAATAGCTCCGAACATCATGAAATTTATCATGCACTCTTATCTACCAAATGCGCTCATAAATAAACGATTAAATTTTAATTTTGAGAAATTAGTCAAACATGAAACTCCGTTGTGTGGTTTTGCTAAGGTTGGGCTTAAGGGGGTGAAAATATTTTGGAATGTCTCAAAAGTTTGCATGCATGCTTGTTCATAAAATGGGCATCCAAATTTATGATCAAATTTAAATTCTAAGAAACGGCTCGAAAGTGAAACTCCGTCGTGCTGCTTTGATAGGGTTGGGCTTAAAGGGGGTCAAAATAGCTCGAAACATCACGAAAGTTGGTGTGCATGCTTTTCTATCCAATATGCATCCAAATATATGATCAGGTTTCAATTCTGAGAATTTCGTCAAAGTTGAGACTGCATCATGTAGTTTTGTTATGGTTTGACTTGAAGATGTCGAAAATAGCTCTCAACATCGTGAAAGTTGGCACGCACTCTTATTTTTCAAATGCGCATTTAAATCTATGATTAAATTTTAATTCGAAGAAATTGGTTAAAAGTGAAACTCAGTCGTGCACATTTTTATGTGTGCCTCTTAAATGGGTATCTGAATCTACTTTTAAATTTGATTCCAAGAAATTGGAAAAAAGTGCGACATTTTAGGCCTTGGTTTGACCAAGTTTGACCAAGGTCAAAAGTAGCTCGAAATCCACTGAAAGTGTGTATGCATGGTTATCTCTCGAATGGGTACCTAAATTCTCTTTCAAGTTTCGCTTACAAGAAAGTTAAAAAATAGCATCTCTTAGACCTTTGCTTCACCAACCTTGAATAATGACCAAAATAAATTCGAACATCGTGGGAATTGGTGTGCACTGTTATTTACCAAATGCTAAGATAAATCTACAATCAAATTTTAATTCTGAGAAATTAGTTAAAAGTGAAACTCTGTTGTATGGTTTTGCTGAGGTTGGGATTAAAGGGGGTGAAATATTTTGGAACGTCTTGAAATTTCATGTGCACGCTTGTCTATCAAATGGACATTCAAATCTATGATCAAATTTCAATTATAAGAAACTGCTCAAAAGTGAAACTTCGTCATGCGTTTCCGCTAAGGTTGGGCTTAAAGGTGGTCAAAATAGCTTGGAACGTTGCAAAAGTTGGCGTGCATGCTTGCTTATTTAATGAGCATCCAAATCTATGAACAAGTTTCAATTCTTAGACGTTGGTCAAAAGCGAAACTCCATCGTGCGGTTTTGTTAGGGTTTGGCTTAAAGGAGTCAAAAATAACTGTGAACATCATGAAAGTTGGCGTGCACTCTTATCGTGCAAATGCACATTTAAATCTATGATCAAATTTTAATTCTGATATTTTTGTCAAGAGTGAAACTCCGTCATGCGGTTTTGCCAGGATTGCAGTTACATGTGGTGAAAATAGCTCAAAACGTAGTGAAAGTCGGAGTGCACTGGCATCCAAATCTATGATCAAATTTCAATTCTGAGAAATTAGTCAGAAGTGAAACTCCGCCGTTCATTTTTGCTAGAGTTGGGCTCGAAGGGCTCCAAATAGCTTGGACCATTACACAAGTTGGCATGCAATTTTTATATCAAACGGGCATCCAAATCTATGATCAAATCTCAACTCTGAGAATTTGGTCAAAAGTGAAAGACCGTGATTCGATTTCGCTAAATTTTGGCTTAAAGGAGGGGAAAATGGTTTTGAGAAATTAGAAACAAATACAACCTTTTAGGCCTTGGTTTCACCAAGTTTGCCTAAGGTCCAAAATAGCTCGAAATCCCCTGAAAAATTGTATGCATGGTTATCTCTCAAATGGGTACCTAAATTATCTTTCAAATTTCAATTACAAGAAAACCAAAAAATAACATCTCTTAGACCTTTACTTGAAAAACCTTGAAGAATGACCAAAATAGCTCCGAACATCATGAAATTTAGCATGCACTCTAATCTACCAAATGCGCTGATAAATAAGCGATTAAATTTTAATTTTGAGAAATTGGTCAAACGTGAAACTTCGTTGTGCGATTTTGCTAAGGTTGGGCTTAAGGGGGTGAAAATATTTTGGAATGTCTCAAAAGTTTGCATGCACGCTTGTTCATCAAGTGGGCATCCAAATTTATGATCAAATTTAAATTCTGAGAAACTGCTCAAAAGTGAAACTCGATCATGCAGTTTCGATAGGGTTGGGCTTAAAGGGGGTCAAAATAGCTCGAAACGTCACGAAAGTTGGCATGCATGCTTGTCTATCCAATATGCATCCAGATATATGATCAGGTTTCAATTCTGAGAATTTTGTCAAAGCTGAGATTGCATCATGCGGTTTTGTTACGGTTTGGCTTAAAGATGTCGAAAATAGCTCTCAACATCGTGAAAGTTGGCACGCACTCTTATTTTCCAAATGCGCATTTAAATCTTTGATTAAATTTTAATTCCAAGAAATTGGTTAAAAGTGAAACTCAGTCGTGCACTTTTTTATGTGTGCCTCTTAAATGGGTATCTAAATCTACTTTTAAATTTGATTTCTAAGAAATTAGAAAAAAGTGCAGCATTTTAGGCCTTGGTTTGACCAAGTTTGACCCAGTTCGAAAGTAGCTCGAAATCCCCCGAAAGTGTGTATGCATGGTTATCTCTCATATGGGTACCTAAATTCTCTTTCAAATTTCGCTTACAAGAAAGTTGAAAAAATAGCATCTCTTAGACCTTTGCTTGACCAACCTTGAATAATGACCAAAATAAATTCGAACATCATGGAAATTGGTGTGCACTGTTATCTACCAAATGCTAAGATAAATCTACAATCAAATTTTAATTCCGAGAAATTAGTCAAAAGTGAAACTCTGTTGTATGGTTTTGCTGAGGTTGGGATTAAAGGGGTTGAAATATTTTCGAACGTCTCGAAATTTAGCGTGCACGCTTGTCTATCAAATGGACATTCAAATCTATGATCAAATTTCAATTATAAGAAACTGCTCAAAAGTGAAACTTTGTGGTGTGTTTTCGCTAGGGTGGGCTTAAAGGTGGTCAAAATAGCTTGGAATGCTGCAAAAGTTGCGGTGCGTGCTTGTTTATTTAATGAGCATCCAAATCTATGAACAAGTTTCAATTCTTAGAAGTTGGTCAAAAGCGAAACTCCATCGTGCGGTTTTGTTAGGGTTTGGCTTAAAGGAGTCGAAAATAACTCTGAACATCATGAAAGTTGGCGTGCGCTCTTATCTTCCAAATGCACATCTAAATCTATGATCAAATTTTAATTCTGAGATTTTTGTCAAGAGTGAAACTCCGTCATGCGTTTTCACCAGGATTGCGGTTACAGGGGGTGAAAATAGCTCAAAAAGTCGTGAAAGTCGGAATGCACAGGCATCCAAATCTATGATCAAATTTTAATTCTGAGAAATTAGTCAGAAGTGAAACTCCGCCGTTCATTTTTGCTAGAGTTGGGATCGAACGGGTCCAAATAGCTTGGACCATTACACAAGTTGGCATGCACGTTTTTATATCAAACGCGCATCCAAATCTATTATCAAATTTCAACTCTGAGAATTTGGATAAAAGCAAAACTTCGTCATTCAATATCGCTAACGTTTGGCTTAAAGGAGGGGAAAATGGCTTTGAGAAATTGGAAACAAGTACAACCTTTTAGGGCTTCGTTTCACCAAGTTTGCCTAAAGTCCAAAATAACACAAAATCGCCTGAAAGTTTGTATGCATGGTTATCTCTCAAATGGGTACCTAAATTCTTCTTCAAATTTCAATTACAAGAAAGCCGAAAAAATAACATCTCTTAGACCTTTACTTGACCAACCTTGAATAACGAAAAAAATAGCTCTGAACATCATGAAAGTTAGCATGCACTCTCATCTACAAAATGCGCCGATAAATCTACGATTAAATTTTAATTTTGAGAAATTACTCAAACGTGAAATTTCGTTGTGCGGTTTTGCTAAGGTTGGGCTTCAAGGGGGTGAAAATATTTTGGAATGTCTCAAAAGTTTGCATGCACGCTTGTTGATCAAATTGGCATCCAAATTTATGATCAAATTTAAATTCTAAGAAACTGCTCGAAAGGGAAACTCTGTTGTGCGGTTTCAACAGGGTTGGGCTTAAAGGGGGTCAAAATAGCTTCAAACATCGTGAAAGTTGGCGTGCATGCTTGTCTATCCAATATGCATTCAAACATATGATCAGGTTTAAATTCTGAGAATCTGGTCAAAGCTGAGACTGCATCATGCAGTTTTGTTAGGGTTTGGCTTAAAGATGGCGAAAATAGCTCTCAACATCGTGAAAGTTGGCATGCACTCTTATTTTCCAAATGCGGATTTAAATCTATGATTAAATTTTAATTCCAAGAAATTGGTTAAAATTGAAACTCCATCATGCACATTTTTATGTGTGCCTCTTAAAAGCGCATCTAAATCTACTTTTAAATTTGATTTCTAAGAAATTGGAAAATAGTGCAACCTTTTAGGCCTTGGTTTGACCAAGATTTTCCAAGGTCCAAAATAGTTCAAAATCCACTGAAAATGTTTGTGCATCATTATCTCTCAAATAAGTACCTAAATTCTCTTTCAAATTTCACTTACTAGAAAGTCAAACAAATAGCATCTCTTAGACCTTTGCTTGACCAACCTTGAATAATGACCAAAATAAATTCGAACATCGTGGAAATTGGTGTGAACTGTTATCTACCAAATGCTAAGATAAATCTACGATCAAATTTTAATTCTGAGAAATTAGTCAAAAGTAAAACTCTTTTGTATGGTTTTGCTGAGGTTGGGATTAAAGGGGGTGAAATATTTTGGAACGTCTTGAAATTTTGCATGCACGCTTGTCTATCAAATGGACATTCAAATCTATTATCAAATTTTAATTATAAGAAACTGTTCAAAAGTGAAACTTCGTCATGCGTTTTCGCTAGGGTTGGGCTTAAATGTGGTCAAAATAGCTTGGAACATTGTGAAAGTTGGCGTGCATGCTTATTTATCTAATGGGCATCCAAATCTATGATCAGGTTTCAATTCTTAGAAGTTGGTCTAAAGCAAAACTCCATCATGCGGTTTCGTTAGGCTTTGGCTTAAAGGAGACGAAAATAACTCTGAACATCATGAAAGTTGACGTGCACTCTTATCTTCCAAATGCACATCTAAATCTATGATCAAATTTTAATTTCAATAAATTTGTCAAGAGTGAAACTTCGTCATGCGGTTTCGCTAAGATTGGGATTACAGGGGGTGAAAATAGCTCAAAACGTCGCGAAAGCTTGAGTGGACGGTTATCTATCAAACGGGCATCCGAATCTATGATCAAATCTAAATTTGAGAAATTAGTTAGAAGTGAAACTATGTCGTTCATTTTCGCTAGAGTTGGGCTCGAAGTGGTCAAAATAGCTCGGACCGTTGCAACAGTTGGCGTGCACGTTTTTATATGAAAGGGGCATCCAAATCTGTGATCAAATTTCAACTCTGAGAATTTAGTCAAAAGTGAAAATCCGTGATACGATTTCACTAAGTTTTGGCTTAATGGACGGGAAAATGGCTTTGAGAAATTGGAAACAAATACAACCTTTTAGGGCTTGGTTTCACCAAGTTTTCTTAAGGTCCAAAATAGCTCGAAATCCCCTAAAATTTTGTGTGCATCGTTATCTCTCAAATGGGTACCTAAATTCTCTTTCAAATTTCAATTACAAGAAAACCGAAAAAATAACAGCTCTTAGACCTTTACTTGAAAAACCTTGAATAACGACCAAAATTGCTCCGAACATCATGAAATTTAGCATGCACTCTTATCTACCAAATGCGCCGATAAATAATTGATTAAATTTTAATTTTGTGAAATTAGTCAAACGTGAAACTTCGTTGTGCGGTTTTGCTAAGGTTGGGCTTAAGGGGGTGAAAATATTTTGGAATGACTCAAAATTTTGCATGCACACTTGTTCATCAAATGGGCATCGAAATTTATGATCAAATTTAAATTCTAAGAAACTGCTCGAAAGTGAAACTCCGTCGTGCAGTTTCGATAGGGTTGGGCTTAAAGGGGGTCAAAATAGCTCGAAACGTCACGAAAGTTGGCGTGCATGCTTGTCTATCCAATATGCATCCAAATATATGATCAAGTTTCAATTCTGAGAATTTCGTCAAAGCTGAGATTGCATCATGCAATTTTGTTATGGTTTGGCTTAAAGATGTCGAAAATAGCTCTCAATGTCGTGAAAGTTGGCACGCACTCTTATTTTCCAAATGCGCATTTAAATCTATGATTAAATTTTAATTCGAAGAAATTGGTTAAAATTGAAACTAAGTTGTGCACGTTTTTATGTTTGCCTCTTAAATGGGTATCTAAATCGACTTTTAAATGTGACTTTTAAGAAATTGGAAAAAAGTGCAACATTTTAGGCCTTGGTTTGACCAAGTTTGACCAAGGTCGAAAGTAGCTCGAAATCCCCCGAAAGTGTGTATGCATGGTTATCTCTCAAATGGGTACCTAAATTCTCTTTCAAATTTCGCTTACAAGAAAGCTAAAATAATAGCATCTCTTAGAACTTTGCTTCAACAACGTTGAATAATGACCAAAATAAATTTGAACATTGTGGAAATTGGTGTGCACTGTTATCTACCAAATGCTAAGATAAATCTACAATCAAATTTTAATTCTGAGAAATTAGTCAAAAGTGAAACTCTGTTGTATGGTTTTGCTGAGGTTGGGATTAAAGGGGGTGAAATATTTTGGAACGTCTCAAACTTTTGCATGCACGCTTATCTATCAAATGGACATTCAAAGCTATGATCAAATTTCAATTATAAGAAACTGCTCAAAAGTGAAACTTCGTCATGCGTTTTCGCTAGGGTTGGGCTTCAAGGTGGTCAAAATAGCTTGGAACGCTGCAAAAGTTGGCATGCACGCTGAAAATCGGAGTGCACTGGCATCCAAATCTATGATGAAATTTCAATTCTGAGAAATTAGTCAGAAGTGAAACTCCGCCGTTCATTTTTGCTAGAGTTGGGCTCGAAGGGGTCCAAATAGCTTGGACGATTACACAAGTTGGCATGCACGTTTTTATGTCAAATGGGCATCCGAATCTATGATCAAATTTCAACTCTGAGAATTTGGTCAAAAGTGAAACTCCGTCATTCGATTTTGCTAAGGTTTGGCTTAAAGGAGGAGAAAAGGGCTTTGATAAATTGGAAACAAGTACAACCTTTTAGGGCTTCATTTCACCAAGTTTTCCTAAAGTCCAAAATAGCTCGAAATCCCCTGAAAGTTTGTATGCATGGTTATCTTTCAAATGGGTACCTAAATTCTTCTTCAAATTTCAGTTACAATAAAGCCGAAAAAATAACATCTCTTAGACCTTTACTTGACCAACCTTGAATAATGACCAAAATAGCTCTGGACATCATGAAATTTAGCATGCACTCTCATCTACGAAACGCGCCGATAAATCTACGATTAAATTTTAATTTTAACAAATTACTCAAACGTGAAACTTCGTTGTGCAGTTTTGCTAAGGTTGGGCTTAAAGGGGGTTAAAATATTTTGGAATGTCTCAAAAGTTTGCATGCACGCTTGTTGATCAAATTGGCATCCAAATTTATGATCAAATTTAACTTCTAAGAAACTGCTCGAAAGGGAAACTCCGTCGTGCGGTTTCAACAGGGTTGGGCTTAAAAGGGGGTCAAAATAGCTTGAAACGTCACGAAATTTGGTGTGCATGCTTTTCTATCTAATATGCATCCAAACATATGATCAGGTTTAAATTCTGAGAATCTGGTCAAAGCTGAGACTGCATCATGCAGTTTTGTTAGGGTTTGGCTTAAAGATGGCGGAAATAGCTCTCAACATCGTGAAAGTTGGCATGCACTCTTATTTTCCAAATACGGATTTAAATCTATGATTAAATTTTAATTCCAAGAAATTGGTTAAAAGTGAAACTCTGTCATGCACGTTTTTATGTGTGCCTCTTAAATGGGCATCTAACTCTACTTTTAAATTTGATTTCTAAGAAATTGGAAAATAGTGCAACCTTTTAGGCCTTGGTTTGACCAAGATTTTCCAA
>LPNX010854835.1:5569-18094 GCA_001517045.1 Pseudotsuga menziesii
TAATATATTAAAGTTAGATTAATTACTAGAATAGTTTCATAATGAATTCTATTCTTAGATACATTTTAGTTGAAACCACAAACCCATGGTTTTATTCATGAATCTTGTAGGGAAGGATGCCACAATATATCGACGATATTCTCATGCTTGTAATTCCTTTGCTTACTTATATTATGCATTGCTAAAAGCAACAACTTGATGTTAATAAAGGATCCCTCAATCACTTGTAGGACATCCTTTATTTCTTATAAATACCTTGGGGTTTGTGAAGATGATAGTCATTGGACTATTCTCTCTGCTCTTTGTAATTCTCTTTTTGTTTTATGTCAATCAATTCTTCAATTTCCTGTAGCTATGATAGATTAGAATATATTAATGTTCGATTAATTGCTAGAATAGTTTCATAATGAATTCTATTCTTAGATACATTTTAGTTGAAACCATAAACCCATATTAGTGTTCTTCATTTTCTAGAAGGGAATATATAATTGGTCCCTTTCGCAGGGTGAACCTGTGAAGCTGACGAGGGAAGTTTTACCACAAACATTTTGTTGAAGTTAGTGCAGTTGCGAGACCCATTCTCAGAGAGGATGGTACCCTAGTCAGTTAACTAGGGCAGAGTAAGACCCTAGAAGGTACCCTAGGGCCCCCAGTAGTTTCATGGGGTTTTTGGTCTGGGACCAAGTAGGGGGATGCCATGGAAAAGCTCCTAGCATGTGGCTAGGGCCCCTATACGCCTCTAGGGTATTTTGGTATGGGACCCGGGACACGATGTCCAAGTAGAACTTGTAGGTAGAGGCAAAGACATATTCTGGTTTGGGACCAGGGACATGATGTTCAAGTAGGTCTTGCAGGTAGTTGATCAACTTTCAGTCTGGCACTGAAGCTTAGCTTAGTACTGAGGACTAGTTTCCGGGAGAATGGAGGACACGGTCGAGGTCCAGGAGTTGATCAACATAATTCAGTGTGGGATTAAAACTCAGCTTAGTATTGAGAGCCATTCTATGGGAGAATGGAGGCACTTGGTCAGTTACTAGGAATTTGATTCAGTATGGGTATGAAACTCAACCTAGAGCCGAGAGTCATTCTTTAAGAATGGAAGATGTGTGATGTCCTCTCCTAATCGTTACTGCTAGGTTGCTTCTCAAGTGACTGGCCACTCCTTGATGATGTCACTAGCACCTAACCCTTATGAGCAGTATTGAGGACCAAATGATCGAACCGTTCGGTTTGGATCTTCCCCTTATACAGTGATGACAAAAATATATAAAACAATGTACCTTGAGAGAGAGAAAAGTTTATTGGTCTTGTTGATCCCTAAAGGAGTTGTTTTTCCACCTTATATGGTTCACCTTGATCTTATTGGTTTGTGGGTTGTTTTATTGTGGCCCCCTTTATTGACTCATGGTCCTTTATCTTACTTGGTCCTAGAACTCTTATTGAGTGTGCACCTTTGACTCTTACCTTATGGGCTTTATCCTAAGTCATACTTTATGGTTTTATTAATAAAAGACTTTATGGTTTTATTAATAAAACCTTTGACCTTTATTTATTTCTTTTATTTTGACCTTGGATGCTAACTAAAGTCATCCTTCTTATTTTTATAGTTTACCCTCTAATTTCATTGGACCATTTTGTTGAGACCTTTGATTATAAATGAAGGTTTAATGTAAACTTAAAACATGGATCTAATCCCCGTGAATTCTCTGATGGGCTACCTCGCATGTTTTCTTTGCTGGCTCATTTATGCTCCACATGCTTAGCATAATGGACCTCTTCAACGCGACCCGTAGCTGTTTCTCCATTTTTTTGTCTTACCCGCGGTTTGTATCCTAGCATGTTTACAGTCTTACCCAACACGACCGTGAGCCTGTCTTTCATGTTGATTGTGGGTTCTCACTGTGGTTGTCTGTCTCCTTCTCGCGACTGTTGCTGCTGATCGTGACTGAGATCTTGTGACTGTCCGTGTGTGATTGTTCTGCCTGCGGGGTCTGCTCCATCTGCATGGTCTCTTCCCAGCTTAACTCTGGCCCTATCTGGTTGTGCTAGAAGGAAAACTACCATACGAAAGTTAACAAGCATTAGGTTTGGTGACAATGCGGTTATGCTAGAAGGAAAACTACTTTTTGGAAGCTAGTACACGTTAGTTTTGATGACAATGTTATTGTTAGAAGGAAAGCTAACACCCCTTAGCTTTCATTCACCGTGAAATGTTGTTGTTAGAAGGAAAGCTAACATGTGTTAGCTTTCATTGACCTTGCAATATTGTTATTAGAAGGAAAGCTAACATGCATTAAAGTTCATGTTGTTGTTAGAATGAAAGTAAACATGAGTTAGATTTAATGTTGTTAGAACGAAATCTAACATGTGTTAGATCTCCTTCACTGTACTAGAAGAAAAACTACCATATTAAATCTATCACATGTTAGCTTTGATGACAATGTGATTGTGCTAGAAAGAAAACTACCTTTTGAAAGATAACACCTGTTAGCTTTCATTCATCGTGCAATATTGTTGTTAAAAGAAAATCTAACATGTGTTAGCTTTCATTGTCCGTGCAATATTGTCATTTGAAGGAAAGCTAACATATGTTAGATTTCATATTGTTGTTAGAAGGAAACATACACCTTGCAATGTTGTTGTTAGAAGCAAAGCTAACATGCGTTAGATTTCATGTTTTTAGAAGGAAAGCTAACATGAGCTAGATTTCATGTTGTTGTTAAAACGAAAGCTAGTTAGCTTTCATACACCGTGCAATGTTGTTAGTAGAAGAAAAACTAACGTGTTAGATTTCGTGTTGTTGTTAGAAGGAAAACTAACATGAGTTAGATTTCATGTTATTGTTAGAATAAAAGTTAACATGCGTTAGATTTGCTTCAAGGTGCTAAAAGAAAAACTACTATGTGAAAGTTAACACGCGTTAGCTTCTGATAACAATGTGGTTGTGCTAGTAGGAAAACTATCATATGAAAGCTAACACACGTTAGCTTTGGTGACAATGTGGTTGTGCTAGAAAGAAAACTACCATATGAAAGCTAACACACAATAGCTATGATGACAATGTCGTTGTGCTGGAAGGAAAACTTCCATATGAAAGTTAACAAGCATTGGATTTGGTGACAATGTGGTTGTGCTCCAAGGAAAAATACCGTATGAAAGTTAACACACGTTAGCTTTGACTCACAATATGGTTGTGCTAAAAGAAAAACTATCATATGAAAGCTAAAACCCGTTAGATTTCATTCACTGTGCAATGTTGTTGGTTGAAGGAACGTTAACATGCGTTATATTTCATTGACCCTGAAATATTGCTATTAGAAGGAAAGCTAACATGCACTAGATTCATGTTGTCATTAGAAGAAAAACTAACATGAGTTAGATTTCATGTTGTTGTGAGAATAAAAGCTAACATGCGTTAGATTTCTTTCATGGTTCAAGAAAGAAAACTATCATATGAAAGCTGACACACTTTAGCTTTGATGACAATGTGATTGTTTTAGAAAGAAAACTATCGTTTCAAAGCTTACACGTGTTAAATTTCATGTACCGTGCAATGGTGTTAGTAGAAGGAAAACCAACACGTGTTAGCTTTCATTGACCATGCAATACTGTTATTCAAAGCAAAGTGAAACATGTGTTATCTTTCATATTGTTGTTAGAAGGAAATCTAACACGTGTTAGCTTTCATACACCATGCAATGTTGTTGTTAGAAGGAAATATAACATGCGTTAGATTTCATGTTGTTGAAGGCAAGGAAAGCTAACATGCATTAGTGTTCATGTTGTTGTTAGAAGGAAATGTAACATGAGTTAGATTTCATGCTGTTAGAATGAATGCTAACATCTGTTAGATCTGCATCATTAGAAGAAAAACTATCATATAAAGTCTATCACATGTTAGCTTTGATGACAACGCGATTGCGCTAGAAATAAAACTACCCTTTGAAAGCTAACACCTGCTAGCTTTCATTCACCGTGCAATATTGTTGTTAAAAGGAAATATAAAACGCATTAGCTTTCATTGACAATGGATTATTGTTATTCAAAGGAAATCTTAACATATGTTAGACTTCATACATGTGTTAGTTTTCATATACCGTGCAATGTTGTTGTTAGAAGCAAAGCTAACATGTGCTATATTTCATTTTGTTATTAGAAGGAAAGCTAACATGAGTTAGTTTTCATGTTGTTGGAACGAAAGCTTGTTAACTTTCATACTCCGTGCAATGTTGTTGTTACAAGGAAAGTTAACATGTGTTAGATTTCATGTTATTGTTAAAATGAAAGCTAGCATGCGTTAGATCTCCTTCATGGTGCTAGAAGAAAAACTACTATATGAAAGCTAACACACATTAGCTTTGATAACAATGCGGTTGTGCTAGAAGAGAAACTACAATTTGCAGATATCCTTCATGGTGCTAGAAGAAAAACTACCATATGAAAACAAACACACGTTAGCTTTGGTTACAATGTGGTTGTGCTAGAAGAACAACTACCATATGAAAGCTAAGACACGTTAGCTTTGATGGCAATGTGGTTGTGCTTGAAGGAAAATTATCATATGAAAACTAACACTCATTAGATTTCATTCACTGTGCAATGTTGTTGTTAGAAGAAATGCTAACACGTTAACTTTTATTGACTGTGGAATATTGTAATTACAAGGAAAGCTAACATGTATTATATTTCATGCTATTGTTAGAAAGAAAGCTAACATGAGTTAGATTTCATGTTGTTAGAACAAAAGCTAAGATGCGTTAGACTCTTTCATGGTGCTAAAATAAAAAGTACCATATGAAAGCTAACACGCTTTAGCTTAAATTACCATTTCAAATTTAACACACGTTAGCTTTCATGCACCGTGCAATGTTGTTAGTAGAATGAAAACTATCACGTGTTAGCTTTCATTGACAATCCAATATTGTATTCAAAGGAAAGCATATGTTATATTTCATATTGTTGTTAGAGGGAAAGCTAACACGTGTTAGCTTTCTTACACTGTGCAATGTTGTTGTTAGAAGCAAAGCTAACATGCGTTAAATTTCATGTTGTTGCGCCGAGAGGCGCTCTACAACCCAGTATGGGGTAGATCTTGTAACGTTACGTAACGTTGTAACATTACGTAACGTTACATAATGTTATGTCGGTTATAAAAAAAATAGAACATAATATTATGTCGGCTATAAAAAAAAACACAACATGGAGGAGATGTTATAATGTTTTTACTTAACAAAATAATAAAAAATGTTGGCCTTGCACATGGTTTTAAAACCATAAACCATGTGGTTTGGTTTTAAAACCATGTGCACATGGTTTTTATGCACATGGTTTTAAAACCATGCACATACGTAATAAATGTCGGCCAGAAAAAACATAATATGGGGGAGATGTTGTAATCTTCCTAACTAACAAAACAATAAAAAAGTAAAAATTTAATTATCCGTAAAAAAATATGGGTGAAGAAAAAAACACAATATGGGGGAGATGTTGTAACGTTTTTACTTCACAAAATAATTAAAAAAGTTGGCCTTGCACATGGTTTTAAGCAAACCATGTGCATGGTTTTAAAACCATGTATGAGGAAATATTGTAATGTTAATTCATAACAAAATAAAAAATAATAAAAAATATTATATGTGGGCCATAAATAATATTAAATATTAATAATAAAATATTATATGTGGACCTTAAATAAAAATATGTGTCTTTTGGTTTGAATCAAATCAATGGATACCTACAAAGAGATTTGATCCCTCTCGGCGCTTGATAGAGCCTAGGATTTGGATCTACGTTGGTTAGAAGAAAAACTAACATGAGTTAGATTTCATATTGTTGTTAGAACAAAAGCTAGTTAGCTTTTATACACCATGCAATGTTGTTGTTAGAAGAAAAACAAACACACGTTAGATTTCATGTTGTTGTTAGAAAGAAAGCTAACATGTGTTAAATTTTCTTTATGCTACTAGAAAGACTACCATATGAAAGTTAAATGGGTTAGTTTTGATGACAATGTGATCTTTCATATTAGTTACCAAGTTATTGACGATGGAACTCTATATCTAGTTCACAAGTTATTACCAATGGATCTCTATATCGATTGTGCTCGAGAGTAAAACATGTTACAGATCTATTGTTTTCTAGAAACTAGAAGTATTTATTTTTAGTACAAGGCATTTCTACAATTTTAATGCTCTATGTTGTGCTCGATTATTCTCTTTTTTCATACTTTAATGTTAAATGGGCATTAGAGGAAATTTGAGGTTTAAAATAGGCTTCATAAGGAAAATAATAAAATAATAGTTATTAATTTTGGAGGAAAAATGAAAAAAACTATTTTTTTGTATGTATTTTTGACATATCTCTCTGTGTTTTTACTCAAATTTTGAGCGAGAGAGCTCGTTTGATGTGGAATTTAATTCTGCATCCAACGAGTATCCACACTGCATACTTTTGACAGACCCCTCAACCATAAAAACAAAAAATACCTGAAAAAATGTGATGATGACGTTTTTTCAGGTATTTCTTGTTTTTAGGGTAGCGGGGTCTATCAAAAGTATGCAGTTTGGGTACTCGTTGGATGCTAATTAAATTCATCATCATGTTTTTTCAGGTATTTCTTGTTTTTGGGGTAGTGGGGTCTGTCAAAAGTATGCAGTGTGGGTACTCGTTGGATGCAGAATTAAATTCTGCATCAAATGAGCTCTCTCGCTTGGAATTTGAGTAAAAACATTATCATCACGTTTTTTCAGGTATTTTTTGTTTTTGGGGTAACAGGGGCTGTCAAAAGTATGCAGTGTGGGTACTCGTTGGATGTAGAAAATTTTGTATCAAACGAGCTCTCCTGCTCAGAATTTGAGTAAAAACACAGAGAGATATGTCGAAAATACAATTTTTATTTTATTTTATTTTATTTTATGACAAATATGTCAATTCAACCATTATGGTTGACTCATTTTATTGAAATTCTATTGATTCTTGAATTTCAACTCACAAAATTTATTGTTGACGCTTTTTTTTATAAAGACCCCAAATTTCCTTTAATGACTCTAAATTTGTGGATTTTCATTTGTGTTTTACCTTGTTTACAATACTTATTATTTATAATGATTTAATTCTATATGATATGATAGATTTATTGGATTTGTCTTTCAAATATTATCCACTCCTGAACATTCTTTTTTGCTATAATATTATGCTAAATCTATGAATTTTCAATTAATTAAGTTAAGTTACAAATACTCTATTTTCTATAAAAGATTGTTAACATTGATTCTTATGTTGAATAACCCATATTTTGTTGTGTAGAGGATGGGATTTGTAAGATTTCACTCAGTTAGTGTCATGTTGTCACATACTCCAATTTTGTAAAATTATGTAAATTGTTTTATTATATTTCTGAGACATTATGTTGAGCTTAATCCTAAGTAGGGATTGATGACTCAGCAGAGTCAACAGTAATGGAGTGTAATTCAGAATATTTTATTATTAATAAATAAATTATGGAGACAACAGCATGGGAGAGCTGTTAAAAGATGTTACTGGTCAAACTGGTGGATGGAACTAGGTGGGAAGACAAAAGACAAGTGGCAGCATCCTCAAACACTTTCTATGTTGCAAGTGGCAACTTCCATATATTTGGGGTCATGATTCCCCAAGAAAGTGGAATCAGAGTAGGTGGCTCATTAAATGACAGTTAACCCAACAAAGACCTAGACAATCTTTTAAAAGAACTCAATGAAGAGAGCTGAGGCTGCTCAGATATTTTTCTAGAGAGAATTCATTTATGTGAATGTTATTTAGGAAATTCATTGAGGAAGAGGGAAATACAGTAAGGAAGTTGTGTTAGGAGGATTGCTGCAGTAACTTGATTTTATTACAGCCTTTTGGGCTGAGAGAACTGACTGATAGTTCTGAGTTAATATTGAGTTTGAAGACTGGTATCTGACTTCGCTGCACCTAGTTCCAGCCAGGGAGACCAGAGCAAGTTCGGGGGTCCTGAGAAGTCGCTGTCTGAGTGCTCTCCAGGAGTTGGTAGGGAGTAACGGCCTCCCATTGCTGTTGTTGTCCACAGCTTAAACAGCTTCTGTCACTTATTTCTTTATGTTTACTGAGTATGAATGGATGCATGTTATGTTTATTTTATATGTCCGAGGAGTTAGTCAGTTTAGTAAAGTTAGTATCTCAGAATATCAGTAGTTAAACCTGTTAATAGTTACTGTGTTTTTCCACATCTGGGATCACCAGACCGTACTCCAGCACAATACCTTGGTATTGCGAATTAATATCCTTCTAAACCGAGTTTCCTATTTAGTTATTTTCAGTAACTACAAGTATTTCAGGAATTCATAAGTTAATTTCTTTTAGTTTAAAAAAAAAACTACTTTCTATTACTGTATCTTTGATTCCTGTAAATACTAGCTGAAATAAAGAAAAGATAGATGAAGTATTTCAGCTGTTTAAATCTTATAATGGTTATTTTCCAGATTAGAAGAATCTAACCTCTTAATGTTGAACAGACAATACTGACAGTAGGATTAAATCATTTATTGGATGATTTTTACAGTTAAACCTTAATGGTATTAGTCTGTATTTTGACTAAGAATGCAATTATTTAATTACTGTATACTCTTTTATTTCAGCTAAATTTAAGCACATTTCAAAACTGTTATTCTATTTTCAAATATGGTAAATGAATGCTATCATATACACAGGAATTTATATAGATATGTATATGAAAATATACTTTAATATTAAATGAGTATTATGTAGAAATATTCAGGCATTATAACTAAATAAAGAACGAAAACCAAACATTGGATAAATAATATTAAATAACAATCATAATAACATTGACAAGAAGTAATATCTTTATTGTATCACCAATAATGTATCTATATTATATACATTATAAAAGTAACATTCAAGTAACATATTATTATTACAATTATAAACCTAGTCTATTTATACTCAAAGTATAAATAAATAAAGTTCATGTATAAACTAGTCATACTCTGTGTATCTTAAAAGTAAATAAACATTACTTAAAGACAATAGTAATATTTAATAAGAATACAGCAAGCCTTTCTAATTCAAAAGGATTACACTTGTTTTTACAGTTTATAATAAATAGAAGTCAGGGTATAAAGCCTGTATGGAAACTTAATAACAAATTTATTAAACAATAAGCTGGAAAGTACTTTAACTATAGAACTCTTTCACAATAAAATAAATTACAGTATTATAACATGACCAACAATAATGCAAGAAAATAGTATCAACAGCTACAATATTGGTATAAGGATATAAACCCTATATACATATATAATTTAAGAAGTTAATACATAATGTTAACAGTAACATTGTAAAAGAATTTATTAATAGTAATATAATACAGTTATTATTTTTTTAAAGCAAAAGGGAAATAGCAGAACCGTAAATTGCTCGAATGTCAAGTTTAACCATTATGGTTTAAACCATTTGTTTTATTTTGCTCCTAGTCACCCACAGAGTCTATAATGATAATTCTTAATGACAGATTGAGCAACCGATTGAATCTCAACTGTAAAATTAGGGTTGAACCCTATAAGTTTAGTTTATACAAGTAAACCAAATATTAAGAGTTGAAACAATATGTTCACTTACGGCCGCATTTTAAATCCACAGTCTAAGCTATTATAAACCCATATATTCTTATTATTTTCCTGTACAGAGCATAATACAAAATGCATGTATTAAACAAACTCAAGATACAGGAAAGCTTATATTAAGTCATATTACAAAAATCTGGGTAAAAACCCTGAACAGTTTCAAGAGTACAGTAAAGGAACCAGATTATAGAGACCGTAACTTCATCTACAGGTAGGCATACAGCCATTGCCCCCTTCTTACTTATATAGTATTTCTTATACATAAAACCTTAAATACAAAAGAAAGGCGAATAATTATAACATCGACCGAAGCCATAACACCCATGCATAGCGCAACGTTTAATCTGTTAAAAACTATTTAACATACAGTTTCAAAAACTGAACAGAGCTAAGGTAACCACAGAGTCGCGCCACTCTTAGCCATTCACTAACAGCCCTATTAAAACTAGCAAGGAGGAACGCCATGGTTGAGACCAGGCTTACCGGGGAGAAGCCAATAGCTGAACCCTCGTGCCTTCCTTTCTTCAAGAAAAGACTTAACCTGAAATGCAAAAAGGACATTTTATTATTATTTTTTTAAAACCTTTAACATTTATTGTTTAAGCTTTATTCATAAAATGGAATACGAAAAGACTGAACTATAGCTTACCAGCGAGCTTGAAGGAAGTGCAACCACCATGAAAAGACTGATAACCACGAACATAAGAAGCATAACCCTTCCTTTGTCACCGAGAAGGACGAGCTGGCAGAAGCAAATGATACTTTCCACGATGGAGGCATTCACTGTATCAAGTCGAGAGATACACTCATGCCATGACAGGGTCAACAATGGTGTCGAAGGGAAAAACCCTAGGCTTTTACAACCATATGACCGTCAACAGCAAACTATCGACTCTCTCACAATGCAGTAGACGAGCACGAAGGACTGGAGCAGCATGCAAGCTGCTACCACACAGTGCAACAGCAAAGACTGGGCCAGGAGGGTTCACAGAGCGACCAAGCTCGGAGGCGAGGGAGAAAATGATAATTTTAGGGTTGAGTCAACGATTTATACCACCAGTGCATGGTTCTGGAGCGTCCACATAAGTGCTTTAATAATTTGCATACGGTGGGTCAAACTCTAATGTTCCACGGTGAGCTGCCATCGATTGTTTTCCAAATAAATCATTGCTTGGATATTTCCATGTAGTCGTTATACAATGGTTTACCTGCCATGTAATCCACAGCCATGAGCGTTAGTATAATGCTCTTAAAGATTTGCATTATATACATTAAAACCTTGCATAGTAAATATTAAAACTTTGCCTTATACATATTGGAACCATGTATTATATTTATCGTTCAAGATTAGGTCTTGAAGTATTATAGACTTAGGGGATTTGATTTTTAATTATAAAAGTTAAGGAGATGGGTATAATGTTAAGTTATAAGTTGTTCATAAAACTTACTCTTATATTGCTATTTACCCTAGTCTCAAATGGAAATAAGAGAGATATCATTTCTTTTAAGTTTATAAGATAATGGAGTGATGTTAGCTATAGTGGTTTACAATTCTACCACTACAATGTGATTGGCTATAGCTTTGCTTAGATGGTAAAAGACTTGTCATTCTTTTTTTATGTGATTTTAACTTGGAGAATTTAAACTAGATAACCTACAATTTTTGAAGTAAAGTTACCCTAGTCCATTTTACTTGTTATTATCAATATAATAACAATATTTTAATAGTCTTAGATTCTTTATGATAACAAAAAAAACTTTTGTTATCCTTCATGCTCAAAGATTTACAAGGATTGTGTAAGTGAGTATATGTAGGTAGTTTATGTAAAATTTTATAACCATTCTTATGGTAGTATAGTCTGGAAAATCATAAATAAGTTTAATCATGATAATCTAGGACTAAGTCTAAAGGTGCTCTTAGATTTTATTCAATTGTCATCATGGAAATAGAAGTAGTTTTCCAGTCAATGCAAATCCTTAAATGTTAAGAGAAGACATGTATCAGATAGTAAATATTGTAATTTCTGGAAGTAAGAAAAGTATATAGATCGATATTATTAACTCCAGATCCTTTACATTGGTAGATGTAAATCAAAACTTATTCTGAATTTAAACTTGGCATGATGCAGTAATAACGGTTGGTTTGATTATGATAACCCAGTTTTATTTACTGTGGTAGATAAGAATTATTATTTACTTCTATGGTTGCATTACAGTAAACTCATCAAATGATTCAATACTTCATAGAAATGCTTAATTCTGATATTATAAAGGAAAACAGCTATCTTTTCTGTAGTAAATTCCAGTTTTCTATCAGTAAGAACTTAAAGAGAATTATGGGATAAACTTTACCTTTAAAAATTTGATAAACTGGCTAGCATGTATATAATTTTTACTGAATGATTTGGTACAGCAAATTGAGAAGTATTACTTTAAAGATTTGTTAGTAGCGACCCGAACATTACCTGTATATCTGTAGGAGAAAGAAAAACTGCTGCATTAGCTCGAAAGCTAAGTAAGCCCAGTCTGTCATTGTATTTCCTCCTTGTGATTGCAAACAGAAAACAATCAGTAACTGACAAGAAACTCATCTTAAAGTTAAGTATAATAAAAGATCATTCAGTTACAATTTTGGTAACATAAACTAATCAAACAGTTTATGGCTGCAATTAATATGATTATATGATTTTAAAAATTTTAAATTTTTTGGAATTCTTGGGGTTTTGACATGTGGTATCAGAGCATGGTTCAAACACTAGGCCTTGATGTGGCACAATTAGTTTCTGCAAAACAGTAAAAAATAAATGTACTAACTTGTATTTTGTTTCATGTAAAAAACAGAAATTTTTTTTTTTTTTTTTTTTTTTTTTTTTTTCTC
>LPNX010854835.1:18165-38658 GCA_001517045.1 Pseudotsuga menziesii
ACAAGACAGATGTCTAGAGAACCTATGATAGAGGAAGTAACTGCTCGCTCCTCGGAGCTGATGCAGACCATAAAGAATTTAAACACTGAAATAGAATCAGTCAAGAAAGACAATGAACGGATTCTGAAGAGTCAAGAGGAGTTAAATCAAATTCTGATACAAAAATTTCAGACTGAAGGGAGAAACAGAAGGTCTGAATCTGAAGAAGCTAGCCATCAAAAATGGTCCAAAAAGATGAAACTAGCTAAACCTGATAGCAGTTCATCATCAGGAGGAAGTAAGGAACAACAGAGCTATTACACTACTAGTGACAGTAGTGAAGCCGAGTTGTATAAAAGGAAGAAAAAATACAGGCCCTATGAAGAGATTTCTGGGGAGTTCAAGAAAATAAAACCCCCAACTTTTAATGGAGAAACTGAAAAAGGAGAAGAGGCAGAATCCTGGTTATCCGGGATGAGAAAATACTTTCAGATTTATAATTATTCAAATCAGCTGAATGCGAGAATGGCCATATATAACATTTCAGGAAATGCAGATATATGTTGGCAAGATTTGAAAAGGGTCAAGGGGATCAAATAAAAAGAGGTCAATTGGAGTACCTTTAAAAGGTACTTCAAGAAGAAGTTTCTGTCTGAACAATACTATGAAGAAATGACCAAAGAATTTTATGAGTTAAAGCTTGGATCCATGACTATGAAGGACTTAAACAGTAAGTTCTTAAGTCTGTTAAGATATGTGCCGTATTTAGTTGATGAGAAGCCTAAAGTACAACGGTTTTTCAGCTGCCTGCCATATCATATAAAAGACAGAATCGAATATGATAACCTCAAAACTCTGGAGGAAGCCATGCGAAAGGCTAATTTTCGTTTTGAACAGAACAAAAAGAAAGAAGGAATAGCCAACTGGAAGGCTAAAAAGAACAGTAATCAGCCTGAGTTCAAGAAAAAAGAGTTTGTACCTCAGAAAAATTTCAGGAACAACAAGAATAGAAACCATTCGAATGGTAAGAACTTCCAGGGAAGCAAAAATGGTGCTTCTAATAATTCCAATAACTTCAAGGGCAGCAAGGAGGCTTCTAACAATCATGGAAATTTCACTAAGAATTTCGAAAGAAAGGAGCCTGTTAAGTGCTGGGAGTGCAATGGCCCACACTATGCTTCAATTTGCCCAAATCGGAAGAAGCCAAACAACAATATTTATACTATACAAGATGAAATGACTGTTGGAGACTTTGCAAGGACTATGCCCCGAATCAATGCAGCGTTGGAGAACCGCCAAGCTGATTATCAAACTTCCATGGTGGAAGTAGAAGGTATGGTTAACAAAACCCCTATAACTATTTTAATAGATCCAGGTGTTAGCCTTAGTTATATTTCACCGCAAATAGTAGAAAAGTGTAATTTGGCTGTTAAAAGGTTTGATAACTCTTGGTTAGTACAACTAGCCACTGAGGCAAAAATGAAGGTAATCTGTTATGTTAAGGAATGTGCTCTAGATATGAATGATTTTAAAACTACTGTTAAATTAAATGTTCTACCACTTGGCTTGTATGACATACTTATTGGTATGGACTGGTTAGAACAACATAGGGTAGTTTTAAACTGTTTTGATAAAACATTTACGTGTGTGAATAATAATGAACCACCAGTAACAGTTAAGGGTGTTCCTAGGAAAACTGTAATTAGTACAACTAGCCACTGAGGCAAAAATGAAGGTAATCTGTTATGTTAAGGAATGTGCTCTAGATATGAATGATTTTAAAACTACTGTTAAATTAAATGTTCTGCCACTTGGCTTGTATGACATACTTATTGGTATGGACTGGTTAGAACAACATAGGGTAGTTTTAAACTGTTTTGATAAAACATTTACGTGTGTGAATAATAATGAACCACCAGTAACAGTTAAGGGTGTTCCTAGGAAAACTGTAATTAGGCAGATTTCTGCCTTACAACTCAAAAGAGCAGTCAGGAAATGGTGTAAAGCCTATGCTGTAACTATTACAGATGAGGCGAGTAAATCTGAAAAAGATAAATTAAAAATGGAGGATATTCCTGTGTTAAACGAATTTATTGATGTTTTTTCTGGAGGAAATTCTAGGATTACCTTACAGGAGAGAACTGGATTTCACAATTGAGCTGGTACCAGGTGCTATACCCAGCTCAAAGGCTCCGTATCGTATGAATATTTTGGAGCTTAATGAATTAAAATCACAACTAAATGAATTAATAGATAAGAAATACATTCGACCTAGTGTGTCCCCTTGGGGAGCACCAGTAATCTTTGTTAAAAAGAAGGACGGAACTATGCGACTTTGCATAGATTACCGTCAACTAAATAAAATGACAATTAAAAACAGATATTCGTTGCCCCGCATAGATGATCTATTTGATCAGCTGCGTGGAGCTACGGTGTTCTCTAAGATAGACCTGAGATCAGGCTATCATCAGGTGAGAATTAAAGAAGATGACATATTCAAGACAGCTTTCAGAACAAGGTATGGACATTACGAATTTGTCGTAATGCCATTCGGGCTTACTAACGCCCCAGCCGTCTTTATGTGTCTAATGAATAACATAATGCATAAATATTTAGATAAATTTGTTGTTGTATTCATCGATGACATCTTAATCTATTCTAAAAATGAAGAAGAACATAAAGAACATTTACGGATAGTCTTACAAGAACTGCGAGAGCAACAGCTCTTTGCGAAGTTCAGTAAGTGTGATTTCTTCAATAATGAAATCCAGTACTTAGGTCACGTGGTGACTAAGGAAGGGATTTCAGTTGATCCTGAAAAGATCCGAGCAATCGAAGATTGGCCAGTACCAAAAGACGTAACAGATGTTAGGTCCTTCATGGGAATTACCGGTTATTACCGGAGATTCATAGAAGGCTTTTCAAAAATAGCCAACCCAATCACTTCCTTGCAAAAGAAAGGCAAGAAATTTGATTGGAACTTCAAATGTGAAGAAAGCTTTAAGAAATTAAAAACTTTATTAACAACTGCGCCTATTCTAAGAATATCGGATCCTAATAAGGATTTCGTGGTTTGCACCGATGCTTGTAATGATGGTTTAGGCGGAGTACTGACTCAGGATGGGCATGTCATAGCCTATGAGTCCAGGAAGCTAAAGATCCATGAAAATAATTATGCCACTTATGATTTAGAGCTAGCTGTTGTTATTCATGCCTTAAAAATGTGGCGACACCACTTAATAAGCAGAAAGTTTACTTTAATGACTGATAATAAGGGTCTAAAATACCTTTTAAATCAACCTAACTTAAATGCAAGGCAAGCAAGATGGTTAGCCTTCTTAAGTGAATACGATTTCGAAATTCAGCACATAAAAGGAAAGGAAAATAAGGTGGCTGATGTTTTGAGCAGAAATGCAAAGCTAAATTTTACAACAGCAATCAGTACTTATAATTTTGATTTAAATGAATAGCTGACTGAAGGGATAAAATTGGATGAAATTTATCAACAATTACAAGCTACAACTAAAGAAGAACCCACAGAAAGTTTAATAAAGGGTTATAGTCTAAATAAAGATGGATTTTTATTGTTTAAAGACAGATTGTATGCGCCTAATGTGCCCAAGGTTAAATTGCTGATTCTGGATGAAGTTCATAAAACCCCTTACTCAGGGCATCCAGGCTACCAAAAGACTGTTACCATGTTGAGAAAATATTATTTCTGGCATAATATGAAATCTGAAGTAGCTGAATATATAGCTAAATGTTTGGACTGTCAACAAGTGAAGACAGAACATCAACATCTAGTTGGGTTACTGCAACCTTTGCCTATTCCTAATTGGAAGTGGGAAATAATCAGCTTAGATTTTATTACTGGATTACCCAGAAATCAAAATCAGAATGATTCAATTATGGTGGTAATAGATAAATTAAGTAAAGCAGCACATTTTATTCCTGGTAAAACTACTTACAAGGCTGCAAATATAGCTGACATATTTTTAAAGCAAAATTTTCGGCTACATGGTGTTCCGAAGGTTATTATTTCAGATAGGGATCCTAAATTCACAGGGAATTTCTGGAAATCTTTGTTTAAAGGATTAAACACAACACTGAATTTCAGCACTTCCTTCCATCCTCAGACGGACAGATAGACTGAAAGAGTTAATCAGGTGTTGGAAGATCTGTTAAGAATGTACGTCAATGATCAACCAGGTAAGTGGGAGGATTACTTGCATTTAGCAGAATTTGCATACAATAACAACTATCAATCATCAGCTAAGTTCAGTGCTTTTGAAATTATGTATGGGCGTAAATGTAACACTCCTATCTCCTGGAATAATCCAGTAGATAGATTAGTGTTGGGACCCGAATAATTAAAAGAAATGGAACAGATTGTAAAACAAGTGCAGGAGAACTTGAAAGTTGCCCAGGATCGGCAAAAGAGCCAAGCAGATTTGAAAAGAACTCCTAAAGAGTTTCAGGTGGGTGAGCATGTGTTCATAAAGGTAAGACCAAATAAGAGCTCCCTAAGATTGGGGAGTTGTGCAAAATTAGCGCCACGTTACTGTGGTCCGTTTGAAATTTTATCTAGAATTGGTCAAGTTGCATATCAGCTAGCGTTACCACCTAATTTAAAAGTGCACAATGTTTTTCATATTTTCGTTCTCAAAAAGTATGTTCATGATGCTACTCATGTGATTGATTGGAACGTTGTACAGGTAGAACCAGAAGGGGAAGTTCTGGTAGAACCGCACTGTATCCTCGGGAGGAGAGAAATTACTCTGCGGAATCGCACAATTAGACAGCTGAAGGTGCAATGGAAGCACCTTAGTCCTAAAGAAGTTACCTGGGAACTGGAAAGTAAGATGCGGGAAGCATACCCGAATCTGTTCCAGGAGGTTGCAGAGGATGAGGAATAAGTAACATCGATCCTCATTTTAAGGGGTTGTGTATGTCACATACCCCAATTTTGTAAAATTATGTAAATTGTTTTATTATATTTCTAAGACATTATGTTAAACTTAATCCTAAGTAGGGATTGATGACTCAGCAGAGTCAACAATAATGGAGTGTAATTCAGAATATTTTATTATTAATAAATAAATTATGGAGACAACAGCATGGGAGAGCTGTTAAAATAGGTTACTGGTCAAACTGGTGGATGGAACTAGGTGGAAAGGCAAAAGACAAGTGGTAGCATCCTCAAACACTTTCTAAGTTGCAGGTGGCAACTTCCCTATATTTGGGGTCATGATTCCCCAAGAAAGTGGAATCAGAGCAGGTGGCTTATTAAATGACAATTAACCCAACAAAGACCTAGGCAATATTTTAAAAGAACTCAATGAATAGAGCTGAGGCTGCTTAGATATTTTTTTAGAGAGAATTCATTTAGGTGAATGTTATTCAGGAAATTCATTGAGGAAGAGGGAAATACAGTAAGGAAGTTGTGTTAGGAGGATTGCTGCAGTAACTTGATTTTATTACAGCCTTTTGGGCTGTGAGAACTGACTGATAGTTCTGAGTTAATACTGAGTTTGAAGACTGGTATCTGACTTCGCTGCACCTAGTTCCAGCCAGGGAGACCAGAGCGAGCTCGGGGGTCCTAAAAAGTCGCTGTCTGAGTGCTTTCCAGGAGTTGGTAGGGAGGAACGGCCTCCCATTGCTGTTGTTGTTCACAGCTTAAACAGGTTCTGTCACTTATTTCTTTATGTTTACTGAGTATGAATGGATGCATGTTATGTTTATTTTATATGTCTGAGGAGTTAGTTAGTCTAGTAAAGTTAGTATCTCAGAATGTTAGTAGTTAAACCTGTTAATAGTTACTGTGTTTTTCCACATCTGGGATCACCAGACCGTACTCTAGCACAGTACCTCGGTATTGCGAAGTAATATCCTTCTGAACCGAGTTTCCTATTTAGTTATTTTCAGTAACTACAAGTATTTCAAGAATTCATAAGTTAATTTTTTTTAGTTTAAAAAAAAACTACTTTCTATTACTGTATCTTTGATTCCTGTAAATACTAGCTGAAATAAAGAAAAGATAGATTAAGTATTTCAGCTGTTTAAATCTTATAATGGTTATTTTCCAGATTAAAAGAATCTAACCTTTTAATGTTGAACGGACAATAGTGACAGTTGGATTAAATCATTTATTGGATGATTTTTACAGTTAAACCTTAATGGTATTAGTTTGTATTTTGACTAAGAATGCAATTATTTAATTACTGTATACTTTTTTATTTCACCTAAGTTTAAGCACATTTCAAAACTGTTATTCTATTTTCAAATATAGTAAATGAATGCTATCATATACACAGGAATTTATATAGATATGTATATGAAAATATATTTTAATATTAAATGAGTATTATGTAGAAATATTCAGGCATTATAACTAAATAAAGAACCCAAACCAAACATTGGATAAATAATATTAAATAACAATCATAGTAACATTGACAAGAAGTAATAACTTTATTGTATCACCAATAATGTATCTATATTATATACATTATAAAAGTAACATCCAAGTAATATATTATTATTACAATTATAAACCTAGTCTATTTATACTCAAAGTATAAATAAATACAGTTTATGTATAAACTGGTCATACTCTGTGTATCTTTAAAGTAAATAAACATTACTTAAAGACAATAGTAATATTTAATACGAGTACAACAGGCCTTCTAATTCGAAAGGATTACACTTGCTTTTATAGTTTCTAATAAATGGAAGTCAGGGTATAAAGCCTGTATGAAAACTTAATAACAAATTTATTAAACAATAAGCTGGAAAGTACTTTAACTACAGAACTCTTTCACAATAAAATAAATTACAGTATTATAACATGACCAACAATAATGCAAAAATATAGTATCAACAGCTACGATATTGGTATAAGGATATAAACCCTATATACATACATAATTTAAGAAGTTAATACATAATGTTAACAGTAACATTGTAAAAGAATATATTAATAGTAATATAATACAGTTATTATTTTTTTAAAGCAAAAGGGAAATAGCAGAACCGTAAATTGCTCGAATGTCGAGCTTAACCATTATGGTTTAAACCATTTGTTTTTATTTTGCTCCCAGTCACCCACGGAGTATATAATGATAATTCTTAATGACAGATTGAGCAACCGACTGAATCTCAACTGTAAAATTAGGGTTGAACCTTATAAGTTCAGTTTATACAAGTAAAACAAATATTAAGAGTTAAAACAATATGTTCACTTACGGCCGCATTTTAAATCCACAGTCTAAGCTATTATAAACCCATTTATTCTTATTATTTTCCTGTACAGAGCATAGATACAAAATGCATGTATTAAACAAACTCAAGATACAGGAAAGCTTATATTAAGTCATATTACAAAACTCTGGGTAAAAACCCTGAACAGTTTCAAGAGTACAGTAAAGGAACCAGATTATAGAGGCCGTAACTTCATCTATAGGTAGGCATACAGCCATTTCCCCCTTCTTACTTATACAGTATTTCTTATACAGAAAACCTTAAATACAAAAGGAAGGCGAATAATTATAAGATCGATCGAAGCCATAACACCCATGCATAGCGCAGGGTTTAATATGTTAAAAACTATTTAACATACAGTTTCAAAAACTGAACAGAGCTAAGGTAACCACAGAGTCGCGCCACTCTTAGCCATTCACTAACAGCCCTATTAAAACCAGCAAGGAGGAACGCCATGGTTGAGACCATGCTTACCGAGGAGAAGCCAATAGTCGAACCCTCGCGCCTTCCTTTCCTCAAGAAAAGACTTAACCTGAAATGCAAAAGGGACAGTTTATTATTATTTTTTTAAAACCCTTAACATATATTGTTTAAGCTTTATTCATAAAATGGAATACGAAAAGACTGAACTATAGCTTACTAGCGAGCTTGAAGGAAGTGCAACCACCATGAAAAGGCTGATAACCACGAACAGAAGAAGCATAACCCTTCCTTTGTCACCGAGAAGGAAGAGCTGGTAGAAGCAAATGATACTTTCCATGATGGAGGCGTTGACTGTATCAAGTCGAGAGATACACTCACGCCATGACAGGGTCGACAATGGTGTCGAAGGGAAAAACCCTAGGCTTTTACAACCATATGACCGCCAACAGCAAACTATTGACTCTCTCATAGTGCAGTAGACGAGCACGAAGGACTGGAGCAGCATGCAAGCTGCTACCACACAGTGCAACAGCAAAGACTGGGCCAAGAGGGTTCACAAAGCGACCAAGCCCGGAGGCGAGGGAGAAAATGATAATTTTAGGGTTGAGTCAATGATTTATACCACCAGTGCATGGTTCTGGAGCGTCCACGTAAGTGCTTTAATAATTTGCATACGGTGGGTCAAACTCTAATGTTCCACAGTGAGCTGCCATCGATTGTTTTCCTAATAAATCATTGCTGGGATATTTCCATTTGGTCGCTATACAATGGTTTACCTGCCATGTAATTCACAGCCATGAGCGTTAGTATAATGCTCTTAAAGCTTTGCATTATATACATTAAAACCTTGCATAGTAAATATTAAAACTTTGCCTTATAAATATTGGAACCATGTATTATATTTATCGTTCAAGATTAGGTCTTGAAGTATTATAGTCTTAGGGGATTTGATTTTTAATTATAAAAGTTAAGGAGATGGGTATAATGTTAAGTTATAAGTTGTTCATAAAAATTACTATTATATTGCCATTTACCCTAGTCTCAAATGGAAATAAGAGAGATATCATTTCTTTGAAGTTTATAAGGTAATGGAGTGATGTTGGCTATAGTGGTTTACAATTCTACCACTACAATGTGATTGGCTATAGCTTTGCTTAGATGGTAAAAGACTTGTCATTCTTTCTTTATGTGATTTTAACTTGGAGAATTTAAACTAGATAACCTACAATTTTTGAAGTAAAGTTACCCTACTCCATTTTACTTGTTATTATCAATATAATAACAATCTTTTAATAGTCTTAGATTCTTTATGATAACAAAAAGACTTTTGTTATCCTTCATGCTCAAAGATTTACAAGGATTGTGTAAGTGAGTATATGTAGGTAGTTTATGTAAAATTTTATAACCATTTTTGTGGTAGTATAGTCTGGAAAATCATAAATAAATTTAATCATGATAATCTAGGACTAAGTCTAAAGGTGCTCTTAGATTTTATTCAATTGTCATTATGGAAATAAAAGTAGTTTTCCAGTCAATGCAAATCCTTAAATGTTAAGAGAAGACATGTATCAGATAGTAAATCTTGTAATTTCTGGAAGTAAGAAAAGTATATAGATCGATATTATTAACTCCAGATCCTTTACATTGGTAGATGTAAATCAAAACTTATTCTGAATTTAAACTTGGCATGATGCAGTAACAACGGTTGGTCTGATTATGATAACCCAGTTTTATTTACTGTGCTAGATAAGAATTATTATTTACTTCTATGGTTGCATTACAGTAAACTCATCAAATGATTCAGTACTTCATAGAAATGCTTAATTCTGATATTATAAAGGAAAATAGCTATCTTTTCTCTAGTAAATTCCAGTTTTCTATCAGTAAGAACTTAAAGAGAATTATGGGATAAGCTTTACCTTTAAAAGCTTGATAAACTGGCTAGCATGTATATAATTTTTACTGAATGATTTGGTACAGCAATATGAGAAGTATTACTTTAAAGATTTGTTAGCAGCGACCCGAACATTACCTGTATATCTGCAGGAGAAATAAAAACTGCTGCATTAGCTCGAAAGCTAAGTAAGCCCAGTCTGTCATGGTATTTCCCCCTTGTGATTGCAAACAGAAAACAATCAGTAACTGACAAGAAACTCGTCTTAAAGTTAAGTATAATAAAAGATCATTTAGTTACAATTCTGGTAACATAAACTAATCAAACAGTTAATGACTGCAATTAATATGATTATATGATTTTAAAATTTTTAAATTTTTCGGAATTTTTGGGGTTTTGATATGTGGTATCAGAGCATGGTTCAAACACTAGGCCTTGATGTGGCCCAATTAGTTTTCGCAAAATAGTAAAAGATAAATGTACCAACTTGTATTTTGTTTCATGTAAAAAGTAGAATTTTTTTTATTTTTTTATTTTTTATTTTATTTAATTCTGAATATAACAGGCAGGTATGGAGAGCCTAAGAGAATATGTTGAGGAGGAATCTTCAAACACTGAGACAAGACAGATGTGTAGAGAACCTGTGATAGAGGAAGTAACTGCTCGCTCCTCGGAGCTAATGCAGACCATAAAAAATTTAAAGACTGAAATAGAATCAGTCAAGAAAGACAATGAACGGATTCTGAAGAGTCAAGAGGAGTTAAATCAAATTCTGATAGAAAAATTTTAGACTGAAGGGAGAAACAGAAGGTCTGAATCTGAAAAAGCTAGCCATAAAAAATGGTCCAAAAAGATGAAACTAGCTAAACCTGATAGCAGTTCATCATCGGGAGGAAGTAAGGAACAACAGAGCTATTACACTACTAGTGACAGTAGTGAAGCCGAGTTGTATAAAAGGAAGAAAAAGTACAGGCCTTATGAAGAGATTTCTGGGGTGTTCAAGAAAATAAAACCCCCAACTTTCAATGGAGAAACTGAAAAAGGAGAAGAGGCAGAATCCTGGTTATCCGGGATGAGAAAATACTTTCAGATTTATAATTATTCAAATCCGCTGAAGGCGAGAATGACCATATATAACCTTTCAGGAAAGGCAGATATATGGTGGCAAGATTTGAAAAGGGTCAAGGGGATCAAAGAAAAATAGGTCAATTGGAGTACCTTTAAAAGGTACTTCAAGAAGAAGTTTTTGTCTGAACAATACTATGAAGAAAGGGCCAAGGAATTTTATGAGTTAAAGCTTGGATCCATGACTATGAAGGACTTAAACAGTAAGTTCTTAAGTCTGTTAAGATATGTGCTGTATTTAGTTGATGAGAAGCTTAAAGTACAGCGGTTTCTCAGCTGTCTGCCATATCATATAAATGACAGAATCGAATATGATAACCCCAAAACTCTGGAAGAAGCCATGCGAAAGGCTAATTTCTGTTTTGAACAGAACAAAAAGAAAGAAGGAATAGCCAACTGGAAGGCTAAAAAGAACAGTAATCAGCCTGAGTTCAAGAAAAAAAAGTTTGTACCTCAGAAAAATTTCAGGAACAACAAGAATAGAAACCATTCGAATGGTAAGAACTTCCAGGGAAGCAAAAATGGTGCTTCTAATAATTCCAATAACTTCAAGGGCAGCAAGGAGGCTTCTAACAATCATGGAAATTTCACTAAGAATTTCGAAAGAAAAGAGCCTGTTAAGTGCTGGGAGTGCAATGGCCCACACTGTGCCTTAGTTTGCCCAAATCGGAAGAAGCCAAACAACAATATTCATACTATACAAGATGAAATGACTGTTGGAGACTTTGCAAGGACTATGCCCCGAATCAATGCAGCGTTGGAGAACCGCCAAGCTGATTATCAAATTTCCATGGTGGAAGTAGAAGGTATGGTTAACAAAACCCCTGTAACTATTTTAATAGATCCAGGTGTTAGCCTTAGTTATATTTCACCGCAAATAGTAGAAAAGTGTAATTTGACTGTTGAAAGGTTTCATAACTCTTGGTTAGTACAACTAGCCACTGGGGCAAAAATGAAGGTAATTTGTTATGTTAAAGAATGTGCTCTAGATATGAATGATTTTAAAACTACTGTTAAATTAAATGTTCTGCCACTTGGCTCGTATGACATTCTTATTGGTATGGACTGGTTATAACAACATATGATAGTTTTAAACTGTTTTGATAAAACATTTACGTGTGTGAATAATAATGAACCACCAGTAACAGTTAAGGGTGTTCCTAGGAAAACTGTAATTAGGCAGATTTCTGCCTTACAACTCAAAAGAGCAGTCAGGAAAGAGTGTAAAGCCTATGCTGTAACTATTACAGATGAGGCGAGTAAATCTGAAAAAGATAAAATAAAAATGCAGGATATTCCTGTGTTAAGCGAATTTATTGATGTTTTTCCGGAGGAAATTCCAGGATTACCTCCTAGGAGAGAACTGGATTTCACAATTGAGCTGGTACCAGGTTCTATACCCAGCTCGAAGGCTTCGTATCGTATGAATATTTTGGAGCTTAATGAATTAAAATCACAACTAAAGGAATTAATAGCTAAGAAATACATTCGACCTAGTGTGTCCCCTTGGGGAGCACCAGTAATCTTTGTTAAAAAGAAGGACGGAACTATGCGACTTTGCATAGATTACCGTCAACTAAACAAAATGACAATTAAAAACAGATATCCGTTGCCTCGCATAGATGATCTATTTGATCAGCTGCGTGGAGCTACGGTGTTCTCTAAGATAGACCTGAGATCAGGCTATCATCAGGTGAGAATTAAAGAAGATGACATATTCAAGACAGCTTTCAGAACAAGGTATGGACATTACGAATTTGTCGTAATGCCATTCGGGCTTACTAACGCCCCAGCCGTCTTTGTGTCTAATGAATATCATAATGCATAAATATTTAGATAAATTTGTTGTCGTATTCATCGATGACATCTTAATCTATTCTAAAAATGAAGAAGAACATAAGGAACATTTACGGATAGTCTTACAAGAACTGCGAGAGCAACAGCTCTTTGCGAAGTTCAGTAAGTGTGATTTCTTCAAGAATGAAATCCAGTACTTAGGTCACGTGGTGACTAAGGAAGGGATTTCAGTTGATTCTGAAAAGATCTGGGCAATCGAAGATTGGCCAGTACCAAAAGACGTAACAGATGTTAGGTCCTTCATGGGAATTACCGGTTATTACCGGAAATTCATAGAAGGCTTTTCAAAAATAGCCAACCCAATCACTTCCTTGCAAAAGAAAGGCAATAAATTTGATTGGAACTTCAAATGTGAAGAAAGCTTTAAGAAATTAAAAACTTTATTAACAACTGCGCCTATTCTAAGAATAGTGGATCCTAATAAGGATTTCGTGGTTTGCACCGATGCTTGTAATGATGGTTTAGGCGGAGTACTGACTCAGGATGGGCATGTCATAGCCTATGAGTCCAGGAAGCTAAAGATCCATGAAAATAATTATGCCACTTATGATTTAGAGCTAGCTGCTGTTATTCATGCCTTAAAAATGTGGTGACACCACTTAATAGGCAAAAAGTTTACTTTAATGACTGATAATAAGGGTCTAAAATACCTTTTAGATCAGCCTAACTTAAATGCAAGGCAGGCAAGATGGTTACCCTTCTTAAGTGAATACGATTTCGAAATTCAGCACATAAAAGGAAAGGAAAATAAGGTGGCTGATGCTTTGAGCAGAAATACAAAGCTAAACTTTACAACAGCAATCAGTACTTATAATTCTGATTTAAATGAACCGCTGACTGAAGGGATAAAATTGGATGAAATTTATCAACAATTACAAGCTACAGCTAAAGAAGAACCCACAGAAAGTTTAATAAAGGGTTATAGTATAAATAAAGATGGATTTTTATTGTTTAAAGATAGATTGTATGTGCCTAATGTGCCTAAGGTTAAATTGCTGATTTTGTATGAAGTTCATAAAACCCGTTACTCAGGGCATCCAGGCTACCAAAAGACTGTCACCATGTTGAGAAAAGATTATTTCTGGCGTAATATGAAATCTGAAGTAGCTGAGTATATAGCTAAATGTTTGGACTGTCAACAAGTGAAGACAGAACATCAACATCTAGTTGGGTTACTGCAACCTTTGCTTATTCCTAGTTGGAAGTGGGAAATAATCAGCTTAGATTTCATTACTGGATTACCCAGAAATCAAAATCAGAATGATTCAATTATGGTGGTAGTAGATAAATTAAGTAAATCAGCACATTTTATTCCTGTTAAAACTACTTACAACGCTGCAAATATAGTTGACATATTTCTAAAGCAAATTTTTCGGTTACATGGTGTACCGAAGGTTATTATTTCAGAAAGGGATTCTAAATTCACAGGAAATTTCTGGAAATCCTTGTTTAAAGGATTAAACACAACACTGAATTTCAGCACTTCCTTCCATCCTCAGACGGACGGATAGACTGAAAGAGTTAATCAGGTGTTGGAAGATCTGTTAAGAATGTACGTCAAGGATCAACCAGGTAAGTGGGAGGATTACTTGCATTTAGCAGAATTTGCATACAATAACAACTATCAATCATCAGTTAAGTTCAGTCCTTTTGAAATTTTGTATGGGCGTAAATGTAACACTCCTATCTCCTGGAATAATCCAGTGGATAGATTAGTGTTGGGACCCGAATTATTAAAAGAAATGGAACAGATTGTAAAACAAGTGCAGGAGAACTTGAAAGTTGCCCAGGATCGGCAAAAGAGCCAAGCAGATTTGAAAAGAACTCCTAAAGAGTTCCAGGTGGGTGAGCATGTGTTCATAAATGTAAGACCAAAGAAGAGCTCCTTAAGATTGGGGAGTTGTGCAAAATTAGCGCCACGTTACTGTGGTCCGTTTGAAATTTTATGTAGAGTTGGTCAAGTTGCATATCAGCTAGCGTTACCACCTAATTTAAAAGTGCACAATGTTTTTCATATTTCTGTTCTGAAAAAGTATGTTCATGATGGTACTCATGTGATTGATTGGAACGTTGTACAGGTAGAACCAGAAGGAGAAGTTCTGGTGGAACCGGACTGTATCCTCGGGAGGAGAGAAATTACTCTGCGGAACCGCACAATTGGATAGCTGAAGGTGCAATGGAAGCACCTTAGTCCTAAAGAAGCTACCTGGGAACTAGAAAGTAAGATGCAGGAAGCATACCCGAATCTGTTCCAGGAGGTTGCAGAGGATGAGGAATAAGTAACATCGAGGACGATGTTACATTTTAAGGGGGTGTGTATGTCACATACCCCAATTTTGTAAAATTATGTAAATTGTTTTATTATATTTCTGAGACATTATGTTAAACTTAATCTTAAGTAGGGATTGATGACTCAGCAGAGTCAACAGTAATGGAGTGTAATTCAGAATATTTTATTATTAATAAATAAATTATGGAGACAACAGCATGGAAGAGCTGTTAAAAGAGGTTACTGGTCAAACCGGTGGATGGAACTAGGTGGAAAGGCAAAAGACAAGTGGCAGCATCCTCAAACACTTCCTAAGTTGCAGGTGGCAACTTCCCTATATTTGGGGTCATGATTCTCCAAGAAAATGGAATCAGAGCAGGTGGCTCATTTAATGACAGTTAACCCAACAAAGACCTAGGCAATCTTTTAAAAGAACTCAATGAAGAGAGTAGAGGCTGCTCAGATATTTTTCCAAAGAGAATTCATTTAGGTGAATGTTATTCAGGAAAGTCATTGAGGAAGAGGGAAATACAGTAAGGAAGTTGTGTTAGCAGGATTGCTGCAGTAACTTGATTTTATTACAGCCTTTTGGGCTGAGAGAACTGACCGATAGTTCTGAGTTAATACTGAGTTTGAAGACTGGTATCTGACTTCGCTGCACCTAGTTCCAGCCAGGGAGACTAGAGCAAGCTCGGGGGTCTGGAGAAGTCGTTGTCTGAGCGCTCTCCAGGAGTTGGTAGGGAGGAACGACCTCCCATTGCTGTTGTTGTCCACAGCTTAAACATGTTCTGTCACTTATTTCTTTATGTTTACTGAGTATGAATGGATGCATGTTATGTTTATTTTATATGTCTGAGAAGTTAGTTAGTATCTCAGAATATCAGTAGTTAAACCTGTTAATAGTTACTGTGTTTTTCCACATCTGGGATCACCAGACCGTACTACAGCACAGTACCTCGGTATTGCGAAGTAATATCCTTCTGAACCGAGTTTCCTATTTAGTTATTTTCAGTAACTACAAGTATTTCAGGAATTCATAAGTTAATTTCTTTTAGTTTAAAAAAAAACTACTTTCTCTTACTGTATCTTTGATTTCTGTAAATACTAGCTGAAATAAAGAAAAGATAGATTAAGTATTTCAGCTGTTTAAATCTTATAATGGTTATTTTCTAGATTAGAAGAATCTAACCTCTTAATGTTGAACAGACAGTAGGATTAAATCATTTATTGGATGATTTTTACAGTTAAACCTTAATGGTATTAGTCTGTATTTTGACTAAGAATGCAATTATTTAATTATTGTATACTCTTTTATTTCAGCTAAGTTTAAGCACATTTCAAAACTGTTATTCTATTTTCAAATATGGTAAATGAATGCTATCATATACACAAGAATTTATATAGATATGTATATGAAAATATACTTTAATATTAAATGAGTATTATGTAGAAATATTCAGGCATTATAACTAAATAAAGAACCCAAACCAAACATTGGATAAATAATATTAAATAACAATCATAGTAACATTGACAAGAAGTAATATCTTTATTGTATCACCAATAATGTATCTATATTATATACATTATAAAAGTAACATTCAAGTAATATATTATTATTACAATTATAAACCTAGTCTATTTATACTCAAAGTATAAATAAATAAAGTTTATGTATAAACTGGTCATACTCTATGTATCTTAAAAGTAAATAAACATTACTTAAAGACAATAGTAATATTTAATAAGAGTATGGTAGGCTTTTCTAATTCGAAATGATTACACTTGCTTTTACAGTTTCTAATAAATAGAAGTCAGGGTATAAAGCCTGTATGGAAACTTAATAACAAATTTATTAAACAATAAGCTGGAAAGTACTTTAACTACATAACTCTTTCACAATAAAATAAATTACAGTATTATAACATGACCAACAATAATGCAAGAAAATAGTATCAACAACTACGATATTGGTATAAGAATATAAACCCTATATACATATATAATTTAAGAAGTTAATACATAATGTTAACAGTAACATTGTAAAAGAATTTGTTAATAATAATATAATACAGTTATTATTTTTTTAAAGCAAAAGGGAAATAGCAGAACCGTAAATTGCTCGAATGTCGAGTTTAACCATTATGGTTTAAACCATTTGTTTTTATTTTGCTCCTAGTCACTCACAGAGTCTATAATGATAATTCTTAATGACAGATTGAGCAACCGACTGAATCTCAACTGTAAAATTAGGGTTGAACCCTATAAGTTCAGTTTATACAAGTAAAACAAATATTAAGTGTTAAAACAATATGTTCACTTACGACCGCATTTTAAATCCACAGTCTAAGCTATTATAAACCCATATATTCTTATTATTTTCCTGTACAGAGCATAGATATAAAATGCATGTATTAAACAAACTCAAGATACAGGAAAGCTTATATTAAGTCATATTACAAAAATCTGGGTAAAAACCCTGAACAGTTTCAAGAGTACAGTAAAGGAACCAGATTATAGAGGCCGTAACTTCATCTACAGGTAGGCATACAGCCATTGCCCCCTTCTTACTTATACAGTATTTCTTATACAGAAAACCTTAAATACAAAAGAAAGGCGAATAATTATAACATCGACCGAAGCCATAACACCCATGCATAGCGCAGGGTTTAATCTTTTAAAAACTATTTAACATACAGTTTCAAAAACTGAACAGAGCTAAAGTAACCACAGAGTTGCGCCACTCTTAGCCATTCACTAACAACCCTATTAAAACCAGCAAGGAGGAACGCCATGGTTGAGACTAGGCTTATCGGGGAGAAGCCAATAGCCGAACCCTTGCGCCTTCCTTTCCTCAAGAAAAGACTTAACCTGAAATGTAGAAGGGACAGTTTATTATTATTTTTTTAAAACCCTTAACATTTATTGTTTAAGCTATATTCATAAAATGGAATACGAAAAGACTGAACTATAGCTTAGCAGCGAGCTTGAAAGAAGTGCAGCCACCATGAAAAGACTGATAACCACGAACAGAAGAAGCATAACCCTTCCTTTGTCACGAGAAGGACGAGCTGGCAGAAGCAAATGATACTTTCCACGATGGAGGCGTTGACTGTATCAAGTCGAGAGATACACTCACGCCATGACAGGGTCGACAATAGTGTCGAAGGGAAAAACCCTAGGCTTTTACAACCATATGACCGCCAACAACAAACTATCGACTCTCTCACAGTGCAGTAGACGAGCACGAAGGACTGGAGCAGCATGCAAGCTACTACCACACAGTGCAACAGCAAAGACTGGGCCAGGAGGGTTCACAGAGCGACCAAGCCCGGAGGCGAGGGAGAAAATGATAATTTTAGAGTTGAGTCAACGATTTATACCACCAGTGCATGGTTCTGGAGCGTCCACGTAAGTGCTTTAATAATTTGCATACGGTGGGTCAAACTCTAATGTTCCACGGTGAGCTGGCATCGATTGTTTTCCAAATAAATCATTGCTTGGATATTTTCATTTGGTCGCTATACAATGGTTTACCTGCCATGTAATTCACAGCCATGAGCGTTAGTATAATGCTCTTAAAGCTTTGCATTATATACATTAAAACCTTGTATAGTAAATATTAAAAGTTTGCCTTATAAATATTGGAACCATGTATTATATTTATCATTCAAGATTAGGTGTTGAAGTATTGTAGACTTAGGGGATTTGATTTTTAATTATAAAAGTTAAGGAGATGGGTATAATGTTAAGTTATAAGTTGTTCATAAAACTTACTATTATATTGCCATTTAACCTAGTCTCAAATGGAAATAAGAGAGATATCATTTCTTTTAAGTTTATAAGATAATGGAGTGATGTGAGCTATAGTGGTTTACAATTCTACCACTACAATGTGATTGGCTATAGCTTTGCTTAGATGGTAAAAGACTTGTTATTCTTTCTTTATGTGATTTTAACTTGTAGAATTTAAACTAGATAACCTACAA
Organism: Pseudotsuga menziesii; assembly: GCA_001517045.1. Lineage (NCBI taxonomy): Eukaryota > Viridiplantae > Streptophyta > Pinopsida > Pinales > Pinaceae > Pseudotsuga > Pseudotsuga menziesii. Next base: position 36,962 of record LPNX010854835.1, read on the forward strand.
TTTTTGGAGTAAAGTTGCCCTAGTCCATTTTACTTGTTATTATCAATATAATAACAATCTTTTAATAGTTTTAGATTCCTTATTATAACAAAAAGATTTTTGTTATCCTTCATGCTCAAAGATTTACAAGGATTGTGTAAGTGAGTATATTTAGGTATTTTATGTAAAATTTTATAACCATTCTTGTGGTAGTATAGTCTGGAAAATCATAAATAAGTTTAATCATGATAATCTAGGACTAAGTCTAAAGGTGCTCTTAGATTTTATTCAATTGTCATCATGGAAATAGAAGTAGTTTTCCAGTCAATGCAAATCCTTAAATGTTAAGAGAAGACATGTATCAGATAGTAAATCTTGTAATTTTTGGAAGTAAGAAAAGTATATAGATCGATATTATTAACTCCAGATCCTTTACATTGGTAGATGTAAATCAAAACTTATTCTGAATTTAAACTTGGCATGATGCAGTAACAACGGTTGGTCTGATTATGATAACCCGGTTTTATTTACTGTGCTAGATAAGAATTATTATTTACTTCTATGGTTGCATTACAGTAAACTCATCAAATGATTCAATACATCATAGAAATGCTTAATTCTGATATTAGAAAGGAAAATAGCTATCGTTTCTCTAGTAAATTCCAGTTTTCTATCAGTAAGAACTTAAAGAGAATTATGGGAAAAGCTTTACCTTTAAAATCTTGATAAACTGGCTAGCATGTATATAATTTTTACTGAATGATTTGGTACAGCAAATTGAGAAGTATTACGTTAAAGATTTGTTAGCAGCGACCCGAACATTACCTGTATATCTGTAGGAGAAAGAAAAACTGCTGCATTAGCTCGAAAGCTAAGTAAGCCCAGTCTGTCATGGTATTTTCCCCTTGTGAAGTATAATAATCAGTAACTGACAAAAAACAATCAGTAACTGACAAGAAACTCATCTTAAAGTTAAGTATAATAAAAGATCATTCAGTTACAAGTTTGGTAACATAAACTAATCAAACAGTTAATGACTGCAATTAATATGATTATATGATTTTAAAAAATTTAAATTTTTCGAAATTTTTCGGGTTTTGACACATGCATATCTGCCTGCTATAGTTAGACAGGTATATTATAGGGTCTTCATGCACCATTTAACAATTATATTCAAATAATAAGGTTTTGAAATAAGGAAACCCCTATAAGTTTTTTGAAATAAGATTATATCATAAGATTGTTTGTTAACTCGGGGCACAATGGAAATAAATGGGAAGGTGGTAGGCAATCCTACGATTCCATAGCATTCACCCTAACATTCATAAACGTTGTCTTATTTGTAGTGAATATATTTTTCAATCAAGTAGATATTATGTTTTCAAGCTACTCGGTCTTTCTACTCACTATGTACCAAGGATTTTTCCTTCACATCAACCCAAGCATTCCTGTTACAATGACATTCCCTCCAACAATCCTTACACATGTGACACGCATAGGTTTCTTGAACTGACTAGTTGGAAAACATCAAATAGCATGCATGTTCCTTTTTCATTAGGATATTTCCATGTTTTCCATGTGCCAACCATTTGGTGTTTCTATATGAGTTGATATATGTCTTTCTCTCATACTACTTGAATCTAAAATTGTCAGGTCTTCAGATATATTTTTTGTGTGATTTATATGTAAAGTCTATTTTCATAGTGTGCACTAGATGG
>LPNX010854850.1:10568-51181 GCA_001517045.1 Pseudotsuga menziesii
TCAACACCAGTTAGGAACGTCCCAGCGGGTTCTTCACAGACCAGACCACCACCACAGACAAGGAGTCAGTCTCAGCTCCCCGATGAATTCAATTTGGAGCAGGACGAAGACATAGTGAATGAAGCAGACTACCTCTTCCCTCGAGTCGAAGGCGCCCTAGAGGTCAAACTCTCCAGGACCGGTAAGCTTGCTGTCCCTATCCCACCAATAGACTCTCGAGTTAAGGAAAATGGCGATCTTGTGGGGTATGGTGCTGCTGTTAAATTCGTAGATTACAACCTAGTAGATGGTAAGACATACCCCCACTTCAAATCAGACCAGTATCTAAGACATGAGACGAACCCGAGAACCGCAAGAGAGGAATTGGTTCCCATGCCACATGTCCAGATTCTCGAGCCCACCGGTCTGCTCAACCTGTTGAGGTTACCCCATTTTGGACGTAGTGCAGAGGTCAATGCCGTGGTACATGTCCTACTCTCATGTCTACACGGGGGCTATCTATGGCTAGGCCGTCAGGTCGACCTTAACATCGACTTGATCCACCGCATCACCGGGCTGTCGAAAACTGGTAAGCTCCCCGACTTACAGATATCAGGGAAGAACAAAGACTCGAAGTTACCACCGGCCTTAGTAAAGAAATACAAGTTACAGAGAGGAGGCAGGGCTTATGATATCACCAGTATCGAGAACGAAACACTCAGATTTACAGCTAGCCTGCTGGCGGGAATATTGCTAACCAAGGTCCGACCGAAGGAAGTTACAGGATCTGTGATTAGCCTGGCGGTACAAGTCACGGAGGGCGAACAGTTTAACTGGTCCTTGTTTCTACTAAATATGCTCCAGGAAGATTGTTTGGCAGCCCAAGATCAGGCAAGCCACCCTTTCCACTTCTCTTGGTTACTTATCCTATGTGCATTTGTGGGCTGGAAGGAGCCCCCCAATACACAGTTTTCGTAGATTCCAGGAGGAGTGCCCAGGGGTTTCCACTATGCTAGCTTATGGGACACCAACAGCCCAGCAAGGAAACACGTCAATTCGATGGTATTCCACGAATATTACGCCCTGCTGAAGACAACTATCACGGAATTACCACGGCTCAGCACAGAGACCGTCGACCTGTATGATAGCAGGCTCAATTTCATGGCAGATAGCCATAGAATCTATCTACGGCCGAAAAGGACAACAAGGGATGATTGGGCTCCTGGCTGGTTCAGAATGACAGCACAGGATGTTGAGAATGTCATCAGAGGCTTTGACAGCCAATGGCAGCAAGAGTATGAAGACACCACACCACTGCCACCAGGTTCTGCGGAGACAGACTCAAGCGAAAAAGGCAAAGACAAACTGGACTCCCCACCAACAGGAACGACCGAAGCACCGTTACCAGGAGTAAAAAGGAAAAAACCAACAGGAGGGAAAACAGAGGTGACCACTACAAAGAAGAAGACAAAGCACAAGGCCACAAAGCCACCTTCCCAGGCCACATTAACAAATGAGGATTTCGAACTCATTGCGACAAGGACATCTGACGAACTAAAGGACACATTGGATGCGATGAGGGAACAGCAGGAGAAAATACAGAGCGCAGTCGAAAAGCAGCAGCAAGAAATAAAACTACTTACAGAGAAGACTGCCGCGGTGCACATCCCAGTGGCTAAGGCAACCGCCGCAGAAGCATCAACACCATCGACATCCCGTGAGGAAAGTCTAGCAAAAGATCGACTCAATACTGTGTTGATCCCACCAGGGAGTATCAGATTCCCTGCGACGATGAAGGACCCACCAGTGCAGTTTGACCAGCCCATTGAGGTCAACCTGCTAGAATTCCATACTGAGCAGTTACAGATGATTGAACAGCAGATAAGCGTAGAACTCCGGACCCGAGAGCTCACGACTTATAAGCAGAATATGCAGCTAAAGCAAAAAAATGCAGCACTGGCTACCAGCTATCAGAAGAAGGTTGGTGAGCTCGAAGCATATCAGGAAAGGGATCAGGCACTCTCTCAGCTACTGCAGAACATTGCTTTAGAATTACCCAGCTGTAACATTGAGTTCGCAGAAGATACGTCCCAAAAGTTAAGGAAAGTAGCCAACAGAGCAAAGGCTCTGGAGGATACCGTTGTTAAAATGGACGAAGAAGTGGCTAAGATGAAGGCAGATCACGACGTGCACATCGCTGAGCTGGAGGCTCGCGCACGGGATACCTCCCAGGCAGAACAGAGAGCGAGAATCGAGGCTTTTAGACTCACCGCTGCGCAGATGCAGTCTCGCATCAACGAAGAAACATCAGTACTGACTGATGCGATGAGTGCATGGTCCGAGCTAGATGAGCCACCTCAGCGAGTCGACATCCAGCGGAACATCCAGGTGATAGAGAACACCACAATGGCAATGAAAGAAGAGATAAAGAGCTTAGCAGCTCTTCAGAGGATGAAAAAGACAAAGGAGATGAACCAATTACAGCAGGAAGCCCAGCAGTTGAGAACAAAGGAGCTGCACATCACCGACCTGCTTCAACCCTTCCAGGAGCAAATCACCGAATTAGTTGACGCAGTGGAGCAAAAGGTGCAGGAGTTCACTACCATCTGTGAGCAAGCTGATCAAACAGAGGACTCCCATATCAATCAAACCTTGCTTGATTCGGCACAAGAGCGTGCCGAGGTAATGAAGAATGAAGTTGCAGAACTTTGGGATAAGTTGCAGAAAACTTCGCAGGAGGCGAAGGAGAAGCTACAACAGGAGACACCTGCTGGTAGTGGCTCGGGGTGAGCCACAAGTAAGTGTTAGGGGACTGTTGGAGCAGGATCCCGCAGCTACAGAAGAAGCTGCTAGTTTTGGCGGAGAGAGAGAAGTTTAGCGGAAAAAGGACAAAGCGGAGCTACGACGCCGTAGCACGTTTCCAGCTGGAGAGCAGAGCCGGAAACTATGACTTTTGGGATAGAAGAGTCAAGAAGGCAACGGTACCAGAGCGGCTGAGAGAAGAAAGCTCAACCACTGCATTGAAGGCAGCGGCGAAAGACAGGAGGGCTCAGCGACCCTCATAAAGAAGAAGGAGCAACGAGGCTCAGGCATTGAAGGCGAAGGACAGAAAGAGAAGCGGTCCTTTGTAGATCAGAATCTCCATGGTGAAGATATACAAAGGACCATGATCTCCACAAAGGCTAAAGATATACAATAGATCAAGATCGCCATAGTGGTTGGAAATGTCTGACATATAGTGGAACAAGTCACGAGAGCTGAAATCTCATGAGCACTGGCACGATCAAGGAGGTAGCATATAGTGGATGCCACCAATCTGGAAGGTCTTCTACACACACTGCTACGAGTACATGTCCTACTATGTGAATAGAGGTGTTGAGGTCGAACATAGTAGTCCATCGTCTGATTACCGGTCATTGATGTACACCGTTAACAGATGCAAGATCACCCACCAATAATGAAAATGGGAATCAAGGTACTAGAGTGAAAACTAACAAGTGTGAATAAATGTGTTGAGGTCGAACACTTGAGAGAATCCATCGATCAGGGGACATTGATGTATTCCCAAAACTGTCGATGGCGAGAGAACCTACCACTGATGACTGCAAGTCTCAAGGCACTCAAAATGACTCTAGACTCCAATCCCAGAATAAATGATCTGAAGTCGATGGGATGAAATCCGCTGGAAGGAGGGCATTAGGGCGTCCCCCATCATCCAACACGAGGTACTCAGCAAGGCTGTATAATATGGAAGAACTCGATCATAAGGTGCACGAACCAGTAACTGTACAGGGAATGGCCGACATGCAAAGTCAAGATAATTGAGGAATGGCCGACTCAGGTTTCAACTTCCTTCGAACAAGAGCATAACGACATATGGTGACTAAATGAAGGCAGCATAGACTCGATATACAAACTGGGACATCTCTATGACGTAGGAGGCATCAATAGAGGCTCCATAGGGACTGGAAGCGTAACCAGTCGGTGGAGATAAAACTTAGATAAACGATTACATATCCTAAAGTCAAACTATAACCCAACCAATGGATGTGATATACAGTGCTCTGTTCGAAGGCGACACGACTCGACAACTGCCAAAGATAATATCTTTTCTTGTCCGGCTTTTTGGTTTTTTGATTTTTTTGGTCTTTTTCAGTTATTTGAAAAGCTTGAAAAAAGAATAAACTAGCTTTATAGTTACAAACTAGGAGGAGACGAGTGTCATGAGGGCAAACAAACTAGTTCCAAGCAGTGGAACATACCTATTCTCAATGCAAGGATACATGTGTAGGATATCGACACTCGGGGGAAAATCCCCTCCCGATAAAAAGGGAATCAAGCTACGAAAGATATAAAGAAAGGCTCTGCATGGATAGACATGAGACAAGCTCGGGCTATATGGCTGAAATGCAATGTCAGGGGAGCCGGCATAAGGCTCAATAAGACAGGCAAAGCTCATGATAATGCATCCACAACTTGATACAAGGGAGTCCGGGGGATCACGACCAGCATAAGATCAAGAGGAGTACGAGGCTCTTGCTAAAATGTCATGGTGATACTATACAACGGACTCCCACACCCTAAAGGGGGAAACATCGGCACGGGAACCAAATGCAAATAAGGTGCTAACTAGGGTACCCATGTAAGGTGAAGCTCTACCACTCATATTATGCCACTTCTATAGCAGCAAGAAGGTTCCGTGACATAATAGAGTGGGTTCATACCTAAGGATATAATGACATGGTCATAAGGTCATGCAAAATGCAAATGGTGGTGAACCTAACCTATATGCTAGTGTAGACGTTATACCTGAGATCAGTACGAACGGGTCAATCCAAAGGCTGAAACGGCGCTGAAAATGGTCTTCTACATCATAGATTAGGTCAGAAACGGTCCAAAATGGTTAGAAATGGTCAAAACTATAGGAAAGGGGGTAAAAATTTTCAAATATTTGAAATTTTTTCTATAAATAGTAAAAAATAGAAATCATTTGAAACTTTTACCCATTGGAGCTCTGATTTTCAACTGCAAATTCCAGGAGATCCAGCCGGCGGAATTCACAACCGTCTCTTCTAGGTATTTACTCATGTCCTCTGCTTGCATTTCAATACAATTTTTTACCAGTTTTCATGGTCAAATGAGTTTTTAAAGGCCAATCTTACATGAGCGCTGCGGCCCACGCAGGTATTGAGGTTTTTTCCGTGTATAGGGCTGGCTATACGCGGAAAAGGGGCCAGAGACCGCGTACATATGTGGCTGTTTTCAAAACAGCCGCGTATGACGCCGCACAAAAGGATTTAAATGAATCTAATGGACATTTGGGTCAATTTCTCATGCAAGATGGTGCTAGAGTGGCGAGAACGCGAGCATGGTGACGTAGAGGAAGCAGTAAGGGCTGACAGAATGGCTCAAGAAGCTCTAAGAAGATGTGGACTCTACAAGTTTTGGTGCCTAGGTGGTTTGAGGGCCAAACCAGGACTGCTACAGATGCTGGTAGACTATTGGGATCCAGACTCAGAGTCCTTCCGGATAGACGGCATGTCCCTCACCATTGAGGTGGAGGATATCTACTTTATCACAGGTTTATCCAGATGAGGTGAGATGGTGAACCTTCGTGCCTGAGGAGAGCCAGGTCATGGGCTTACTATCGATGAGTACATAGCTGTGTACTGCTACCCAGAGACGGAGAAGATGGGGAGCCAAGTTCCCACCAATGCTATACAGGTGCTGGGCCTAAAGGCCATACTACTGACACTGGGCAGGATAGCAAGTTTAGCATCACTCCATCAGGCCTCTCAGCCACTGATGTTCTATGCGGTGGAGTGTATGACACCGACCATCTATGACTGGAGCACTTCACTATTGAGCAACATGAAACATCAGCTCAGTGAGTGCAAGGCAGGTAGGATATGGAAATTTGGGTTCAGCAGCATCTTGAGCATGTTTTTCTTTGAGCGTGTTCCGGGATTGATCCCTAGATTGGATGTTCCTCTCCACAGGGTTCAAGATCCAGCCCAACGACATTGGGCAGACGCGATGCGTAGACTGGGGGGTGGTAGGGTGGCCAACCCTTATCCAGCAAACCTTTTTCCATGGTGGCGATGACAGATTGTTGCCATAGAGGACTACCCTTATGCAGGGATAGATTTTCGGGGGGATCCAAACATGCCATTACCACCAGGATCAGCATATGGAGACATAGGTAACGAATCTCGACCCTTACTCTTTTAAAATTTTTTGAATTATTTAATTTTTTTGTGTTTTCTTGATTAATGGAATAAAAAAGACAAGGTTTTGGGTGACAATACATAATGACATCTACCATTCATGTGCAGATGTGGGACCACAGTGACCAGAGGGCTTCCCACGTCATAGACGGAGGGGAAGAGGAGACGATATCACCGGTGTGGATGCGGAGCAGACGCTCCAAAGCATCCATACCAACTTCATGCGACTGACTCACAGGATTCCCATGGTGCAAGTCGAGGAATTGCCTGAGGCTATGCAGAGACAGGTGGTGGGTGTACCACACGCATGGGTGCGTTTATTCCGGCGGCTAGCTAGAGCCGCGGTGACATATCATGATCACAACCCTCTTCCACCTCCACAGGACTAGACACCTGGGAGTGTATCTATTTTGTACTACCGTGTATATGATGGTGGCTTTCAAAGCCCTAATTTTGTATTATGACACTATGTATTACCACATTTTTGATATATAAAAAAGTTTTATGGTGATCGGTTTATTTATTTACATTTGTAAAAATTGTGTTTATGATTAATTTATGATGAATGAAACAAATGCCAATCTAACACATAGTTAGCATATGAATCAGCAATTTGATTATAATTTCTTGGAATGTGTATATATGTTATACTCTCAAACTGCCGTTCTAACAATCTCACACGTAAGAATCTCCTCAATAACGTCGGATCTCTAACACGGTACAAACCATTGAGATGTGACACTACTAACTATGAATCAAGACGTACCTCAAGAGAGAGAACACCATGCGAAATGGAATCCCGTAGAAGCTCGATAACGACACTATATTCAGCAACATTGTTGGAAGATGGCCGTAGACATACACCTCCTGAAGACAGTACATGACCCATAGGAGTATAAATCACCCAAGCAGCTGAGGCTGAGTGTTGAGTGTGACGGCCTGCACCATCCGTGAATCCTATGTGGGTGGAATATTCCATTGACATTTGCCACAAGAAATGGAAACTAATCACAAACCCGATCACAATAAACAAGACCTAACTATGCAAAAAAGCTGTACAATAATATACAACAAGCAGCCTTGGCTAAATATCATGCATATTATTTTTTAAGATAGAGCCCATTTCTAGGCTCCGCCAAGGCCATCCCTTCGTAATCCACTAACTCGTAGGCACCCTTCTCTAACACACGTTTGATCATGTAAGGACCACGCCACATAGGATTGAACTTCCCTGCCCCCAAGGGTTCTTTCGATTGATCCCACAAAAGGACCAAGTCACCTTCACTAAACACTCTCGGACGAACAGACTTATCATATTGGGCCTTTACACGACGCTTATTAACCTCTAGAGTCACCAAGGCATCTCTACGCTGCTCATCGAGTTGCTCAAGGTGAACCAAACGCTCCTCCAAAGGTGAAGTGTATGGTAAGAGTTCCATGACTAACTTCAACGAAGGAATCTCACATTCAACCGGCAATATCAACTCCACTCCATGCACAAGCTGATATGGAGAAAAACCAGTGGCAGTCTTTACCGCGGTTCGATATGCCCACAAAGCAGGGTATAACATAATATGCCAATTCGTCTTGCTTTGTGCGATGGTTCATTGGAGAATGGAGTTAAGTGATTTATTCACTGTTTCAACTTGTCCATTCGCTTGAGGATAGTAAGAAGAGGAGTGCTCTTGCTTATACCCTAACTTGGATGCTAACTCTTCCATCATACGGTTCTGAAAGTGCGAGCCATGGTTAGTGACAAGCTCTCTCGGAATCCCGGAACCTAGAAATGATTTGGTTGAATACGAAGTGAGCGGCTGTCTCACCGTCGGATTTTACTGTAGGCATTGCCTCAGCCCATTTCGTGAAGTAATCGACAGCCACTATGATATGATGGTGCCCCCCAGCTGAAGCTGGGTTGCAATCCATAAAATCGAGCCACCATTTGGTGAAGGGACTGGCGGTGATAATAGGGTGTAACGGGGCAATCTTCGAGAACATATTACGTGTGAAAACCTGGCAAGGGTGGCACCTCTTGACCGCTTCAATACAATCCTTGAAGATTGACGGTCAGAAATAACCTGCTCTCAAAATATTTTGAGCTGTAGAAAGCCTAGATAAATGACCACCACACGCCCCTCTGTGGAAATCATTAAGCACTACCTCGGCCTCATCATGAGTTAAACAATGTCGTAAAAGGGAATCTACTCCACGATGGTACAAAGTATTGTCCACTATGAGGTAGTTCTTGGAGACGTCACGTAATCGACGTCGCACATCTCGCGAGAGGTGAGTAGGGGTCCTCTGCGTTTGCAAATATACTATGATATCTCCATACCATGGGTCAGCCGTTGAGATAAAGAAAATGTGTTCATCAACGAACGTATCCTCACATACCAATTCCTCAGCCTCGCTCGAAAAATCCGATATGAGCTCTGCAAAGATTAAAGATTTCTTCGATTTTGCCGAGACAAATTCGAGATCAAACTCTTGCAGGATGACAATCCATTTATTATATTTTCCCCCAATCATCCTACGTGTGAGGACGAATTGAAACGGATTGACATGGGCAACAACCAAGGTCTGGCGAAGGAGAATATAATGTCTCAAATGCTGCACTGCACGTATGGTAGCTAAGGCAAGCTTCTCGACATGAGAATACCGAATCTCTGCGTCAATAAGGTTCCAGCTCAGATAATATATGACATGATCCTGGAGCTCCTCATCCTCTTGAACAAAAACCATCCCAATTGTCTCTAAAGACGTGGCCACATATAATAGGAAATCACAGCTATAATTCATAGGACTAATCACCGAGGCCGATGCTAGGGCTCGCTTAAGTGCATCGAAGGACTCCTGGGCTCGCTCATCCCATTCAAAGGGAGTATCCTTCTTCAGGAGACGCATGAAACCTCTAGTCAAATTGGAAAAATTGACCACAAATCTTCGTAGGAAGTTTGCCATGCCTTGCAAACACTGAAGATGATGAATATTTCATGGGGGAGACAACTGAAGTATTGCCTCAACCTTCAAAGGGTCGACTCTTATACCCTCTTTTGAAACAATAAATCCTAACAAACGACCTGATTTCACGCAAAAGATGCACTTATGAGGGTTTAATCTTACAGCATAGTGCCGGCATCTTTCGAACACCAATCTCAAGTGATAAGAATGACGCATCCTCATGCGAGAATGAGCAGCAAGGTCATCCAAAAATACTTCAATAATGGACTTGAGATCGTGGAAGATCAAGGTCATTGCCCGCTGAAACGTAGCTCCAGCGTTTTTAAGGCCGAAAGGAATTTTCAAATACGCAAATGTTCCCCAAGGAAAAATAATTGCGGTCTTATGTTGGTCCTAGGGTTTAATTTGAATCTGATTATACCCAGAAAAGCCGTCCATAAAGGAGAACACCTCGCTACCCGCACACTCATCCAAAATCTGATCTATAAATGGTGTGGGGAAGTTATCCTTAGGATAGGCACGATTTAAATCATGGAAATCAATGCATATACGGATCATTCCCTGCTTCTTATCCACCAGAACGGGGTTTGAAACCCACTCCATCAAGGGAACGGGATAGATGAAACCAGCTTTCAATAGCTTCTTTATCTCTGCCTTTATGGTGGGTGCTTTCCTAGGATTTACCGCGCGTAAACGCTGTCGAACAGGCTTAGCGTTGGGGTAAGTCTTAATCTCATGTTCGACAATCCGAGGGTCAATCCCTGGCATCTCATCGTAAGACCAAGCAAAAATGTCACGGAATTCCTTGAACAGCTCGGTATACTCGTGAATCTCATCTTAGGAACAATCCGCCCCAATGTAGACATTCTCAATTGTACCAGGATTGCGAGAAATGTTGATAGGCATAGTTGATGATATGTTTGCCATGTTTCCATCAGCCATCTGACCAGGAGAGCTTAATGGAACCATGGGTCTACCAAATTTTTGACTAAGAATCTCCCTATAATCCTCATGCTCCAAAAGGTCAAGCTCTGGAAGGAAGTATGATCTATGATGAAGTTCCTCCCATGGTGGCTCAACTCTCGACATAGCCTCAATAATTGCTTCATCTGAAGGGAAAACCGTATCAAGGAAGTCATGGGTATGAGAGTACTGTACTGCCCATGCTGGTAGCACATAGGGGTCTTCCTCCTCTATCCATGAAGAGGAAGAACAAGGCTTTGCAACAGACTGGAGATTAGCTTGGGAAGCTATCATGACTGCAGGCAATGGCACGCTCGTCTCAATGGCCTCACTCAAAGGACTCGGTGAAGGAAGAATCCAAGGATCTCCCATATGACTTGTGCGAAAAGGCACCGATCTCGTAGACATCGAAGCACCATCGAAACTAGATCCTATCATGAGGACGGGTGCAGGACAACTAAAGGTTCCCATTAGGGATGGATACATACCTACACCCACACTCCCAGTTGCCGGCTGGGAATGTTCAACTTTCGGAACTGAAGCTTCCGAAGATGCAGTAACAGGCGAATTCTTGAATACCATCTGATCAATCGTTACAATATTTCCATTATGATGAAAGCATACAACACGAAACACGGAAGACACAATGGCTTGCATACTATACATCCAGTTCCTTCCCATTAAGAGATTGTAGTCAAGGGGCGCATCAACCACCTCAACCTCTATCGCAACGGTCTTCCCTCCCAAACAGACTTTAAGGGAAGGAAGGATACTGTGCGGCCTAAACGATCTCCCATCAGAAGCAGTTAACATGGTTGTAGACTTTGACAACTCAGGTGAACCAAGAACCTTCCAACAAGACAAAGACATCATAGAAGCAACAGTGCCCTCGTCAATCACAGTGTGCTTGACGATCATATTAAGACATTCTACATGCACCAAAAGGGGCACATAGTAGGGCAAGCGAGGCTGATGTCCTGCAGTTTCAAATTTGATCACTGAGGAAGAATCATCACCATTCACACCAAGAGCGGAAAGCAAAGCATTCCTTTGTGACGGACAACTCTGAAGCACTTCCAATGCAGACATCGCACAAGGAGTATGGCCGAAGTCCTCGACAACTGAATAATTCTGGGTGGCTCAGGCATTTGGGTTATGACCCGAACGCTTAAGTACCCCCTTAGGAATGCGAGGTGCAGCCTTAGGTTTATCTACAGGTTTCTCAATACACAAAGGGGTTCCTGGTGGATCAGGTTCTTTGCTTGGGTTGGGTTGTGACGAAGTATAATCTTTTGCACGTGTCACAACTTTCGCGGCATGGACCATATTAATGCACCCACGACCACTAGTTTCAGCTGGATCTTCATCACTAGATTGATCATGGGACTTCGAGTTCATATTCTGGTTATGTGGTAAAGGGTTGGTTAACACAGCTGGGCCCTGTGCTATGAAATTCGAAGCTTCATCCATTCTAGGGCACAAGTAAGTGAGGTGATCGTCCTTACATAGCTTGCAAGGAAACTTAACCTTACGTTTATTCTGCTTGTCCCCCCTAGCATTTTTATTGTTCTTGTCATTATTATTGGCATTCTCATTTTTATTCCCACCCTTTTTATTATTGTTGTTTTTACCCTTTTTTCTATTCCGTCTGGGTTGCTAGTTACCCTTATGGTCAGACGATTGCACAGCAAGTACATTCACCGTTTGGGCAGGCTGAGACGAAGCCGTAACTTGTCCCGAGGCAGATTGGTTGATTGACAACTGAGCAACTTGTTTCACAACCGAACCTGCAGGTTTCTTACTTGCACTACCCACAATGCCGTCGGCATGTGGTCCAGGTTTGACCTTGGGATCAAAACTAGAATGAGGAGCGTTAGGTATAATCTCATATAACAAACCAGACTGAGCATAGATCAAGTCTAGTTCCTGCGCCCTAAAGATGGCTTGTTCCTCATTCTGCACTCCGGATGTGGAAACATCCTTTGCGATATATGGCAATAAAGATTTGAGGAACCACTCAAGGAGGAATTCCGGCGGTATAAAGGCTTTAATTAATCTCTTCCATCTACGCCACTCCTGAATATGATAAAAAATATGGGTGGATTTATCTTGCCAAAATGTCGACAAGAGTTCAGTACCAACATCATAGCGTACTGGTAGCCGGAAGTGATTAAGGAAAGTCATTGCAAGGTCATCGAACAAAGTAAAGGCACCCCTAGGTAACTCTATATACCATTTCACCGCAGGCCCTGTAAGGGTGCATTGAAATAGTCTCAAACGGACTGAGTCCTGATGCAATGAATTGGAAGAGCACCATAGGTGGAATGTCGTAACGTGTTCACTCGGATCCTCTCCTGGTTTTCCTTCGAGCTTAGGTATGTCCGAAGGAAGCTTGGTAGGGACAGCCGGGCAAGCCGGGTCATGAGCCACATGATCGTTCGTAAGTCTCGATAAGTCAGGTAGATTGAGTGTCGCGAGGAAAGGGAGCCTAGGATGATGAGGTCTATGGACCGCTCCCTGGTTCATATAGGATTGATTACCACCATGACCTTGGCCATAGTGACCTCCTCCTGTATGACCCATATAGGGTGGCGTGGAAGTACCATAATAAGGTGGACCTTGACTAGTAGGAACTACAAAGCCGTAATTAGGAGAGTAAGCAGGTTGTGAATACCCGCCTCCGTAAGGTGAAGAGACCTGTCCATACTGCATCCCATAATAGGGTCCATAGGTCACCGCTTGTGATGTCCCATGAGAAACTCCATAGGTAGGGATATACATTCCGGAAGTAGGAATATACATACCGGAAGTAGGGATATATGTCGTGGAAGTAGCAATCTGACCTCTAGAAACATGAACATAACCTCCCGAAACCACGGGTGGTATGTAGGATTGAGACACAACTGGTCTAGTAATCGCAGTACGGATCTGACTCGTAGCTACGTGCTGACTCGAAGGACCACGTGAGTAAGGTGGAGGGTTTACATTTGAAGAACTCGGAAGCGAGGACGAAGGAATATTTGTAAGAAGATATGTACTGGTGCCTATCGTCACTCGTCTAGGACCTGGTATCCCTATCGGTTCACTAACTCTAGACCTAGGAGGTATATAATATGGAGCTTCCACCACTGGGATGGAAGGTGCAATGTGACTATTACTCCCAAACCTCTCCGCAAGGTAAGGCATGGGATTGCCCCCAGGCATAGTGCTAGGCTCAAAATTAGATTCAACATGAAATGTCAAATCATGCATAGGAAAACCAGTCGTAGCATAACTACCATAGCTAGTAGTGGCAGGTTCAAAGTGAGTCTCGGCGTCTTCTGGCATTCCATACCGGTAATGTGTCAATGAGTTGTCAACCCTAGAGTGACTAGGTCTATCATGCATGGTTCCTATCTCCGAAATTACAGGTCCTAACTCAGTTAGGTCAGGTGAAGGGTCATAAGTAGGTGTGAAATCCCCATCGTCAATGTGAATGGGAGGAGGTAGCTCAGATGTATCCTCTGAATGATCTCCCATGGTGTGTGAATCAATGTGTGACATGGTCCGCCTGGACTGTCTAGGTCCCTCTCCCAAAGGAGGATGAGAAGTAGAAGGTGGAAGTCCTGCTAAACGACGAGAATGACGCGGAACCACACCCGACTCCACAATGACTCAAAAAATAGCAAAGAATCTTTATTTACGTCAACCCTAGGCCAACTAGCGTGCACAGAACAATCACTATAAAATATAAAGCCAAAAGCAAGCAAACAAGGGCTGGATAAGTGAGCTCCCGAATGTGGCCGGTATGTCTCGCCTAGGAGAGGCTTGAGAGGCCCTTGTCACCACAAGCGGAGGTTCGAAACCAATTATTGTGGTCCTCAGCTTCAATGCATAAAGCGACTGTGCTGTCCGACCCCAACCTGGTCGGGACACATGCAGAATAACCTCTACATGTACCCCCTCGATATCCTAGGTAAGGACACTAAGGTCACCTCAATATAATCAACGCTCAAGCGGACAGTCGCAGGTGAGATTGACCGTATGGGCAGGGTAGCAAAGCTCGAAACTCCCGAAAGAGCCCCCAGATACGAATACAATCCTGGCTATATCGCCGGTGCTACACAGTTACCGAACAGGGGTTATCCCAATCAACAACCGCTCACACTGCCTAGTGCTTGACTCCCTTTTGAGAGGAGCTTCCTGAGAACGCTGGTTATACCAAGGATTTCACACACTCCCTAGACAGACACCTAGTTATTGTTGTTTAGTGATCTTGGAGAATTGACTTACAATGAACTATTCCAAGATCCTAAAACCTAAGCTTGTTGGTGCACCCTAGAAAAGAAAAGAGTGTAATTCATTTTATTTAGCGTTGATTTTAGTTGGCTTTATTACTCAAAAATAAGATATGGTCATGCAACTAATGGTGTTATGACGCAACAAGAAGTAAAATGCACACCTAACAATCAATGCAAATGCATCGTGTCCATGAAAATAGGGTATGCGTACTACGTGTAATGCACAATTTCTTCTTCAAATGCTGAATGCAAATTTCCCTATATGAAGTCCTAACTATTACTCCAAAGCAACTCTAGATCTAGTGCAAGTACAATGCAAAGTGCAAAATGCAATGCATGATGATAAGCAAATGTTTTTGGATTTTTTGAAAATAAAGAGATACAAAAAGCAAAAGAATGATTCTACCCACCCCAGACTCTGCAATCACACATAAACAACATTCCAGCAAAGCACGAAGGTAAAAGGACTCTAATGCACTAATCTCAAACAAAAAATCAAAGATGCCATGACAAGAACTTTCCTAAAAGAAAAAATTTAGGCTAAAAAAAACGTTTCTGGTCATAAACGGAGGTATTAACAGACTCAGGCAGTGCCAAAGGAGACTCAGCAACTAACAGAATTCACCCAGCAATCCACTATCTTCCACAAAAAGGTAAAAACCAGGCTATACACGACTGTGCGCAGTGAACCCGCGTGTATACGCGGAAATCCCAGGGGAAACCGCGTGTATACGCGACTGTAAGTGACAAACCCATGTACATGAAGAAAAAGATGCACAAATTTAAGGTAAACAGACAGGCTGAGACTAAATTCACACCAATCAAGCTCTACCAGGCATACATGCCCCCATACCCAACACAGAAACAAGAGAGAGAGAGCAATTCAAATACATTGAATGCCAAGAAATCAACCCCCAAAGGACAATTACTAGGAACTCCCCAGCGGAGTCGCCAATTCTGTTACGGAAAGAAATTCCTATGGCTTGGGGTACCACAACAGACAGCTAGACTCCAGAAATCAATCTTTCCCAATATGCAATAGAAATAAAAACATCTAACACTAAAGGATCGAACCTCGTACCTTATTCCGGACGGTTGAAGTAGATCCCCATTGAGCTTTCCAATCTTCAGCTTGAATTGATGTAATACTTCCTCAACAATAAGTAAACAATACAAGCATACTATATTTCATGGTGTTAGATCTATTCTAGCATATATAATCAATAATGTAAAAGCATTTGACATATTCCAATGGATACAATATTCATTCAAATACACATTACTGGACAGGAAAAGATATTTCTATTAATATGAATCGGAGATTACAAGTGACAACCTCTGACGGCACGTCTGCGAACCGAAGAAACTGAATCCCCCACTTTGGCCTCCACCACCTCAATCCTCCATCACTTTGATAGCAAGCTCACTAGCAAAAGGCAAGCTTGGGAAGAACACAACAGTGCTCCAAGGGACAAAGGGATGCAGACTCAAGCATAAGTTCTGGCAACAATGGACTATAGTTTCGTTACTCTCAATTCTCTCTTATGCTTTCAATGTCTCAATGGGTTCCTTATATATCTTTTCAAAGGGATACTGAAAGGTCGAATCCGTGCGATCTCAAGGCATATGGAAGGCCAGGAGTCATATGAGTCGGATCCAAGTTAAGGAACGCTCCAAAAGGTTTTGGATTATGTACACATCCCGATGTATGCGACTATAGAGGGAATATCCACGTATGTACGCGGTTATTGGGGAAAAGGCTGTGTATATCATTTTTCTTATGTTTTTAGGGATGGTCAAGGATACATCAAAAGACAAAAAGTGGTCCATAGGGGCTAATGAGTCTCCAGCGGGACATGGGAAGGCCATACAATGTGTGATTCACCTAGTGTGGTGAAATCCGCTATAACAACTGACAACCTCCAAACATGGAAGTATTGGATCTCACTTGTTCTTGAAGAAAATGAATTGGACACCTACATAAGTGGAGAGGTTCCAGTTCCAGAGGGAGATGAGGCTAAAAGCCTTACACAAGAAGAACTTGGTCAAGGCCAAGAATATCATTGTTGATTCAATCAAGAATTACCGTATACCCCAAGTGTCTTCCCTAATGACACCGAAAGAGATGTTTGATTCCTTGACCAAGCTATTTAAAGGGAAGAACATAAATCAAAAGATGACTTCGAGAAACCGATTGAAGAATGTGAAGATCCAAAATGCTGAGACCATACAGTCATACTTTACAAGTGTCTCACAAATCAAAGAACAACCTGAAGCAATAGAAGAAGAAGTGGAGAATGCAGAAGGAAGTGATTACTTTCAGTAGACTCTGGGAAGAAGAAGAAGCTCGACTCATAATAAGAGAAGAGAATGTGGGAGCAACTGAAGATCAAGCTCTCACCATCCAAAGAAGATCCCTCAAACGAAGAGGAATATGAAGAACTAAACTCTTGAAGAACCTCTTATCCATCTTAGCATTTGGATAAGAAATGATGCTATTATGAATAAAGAAAATGATGAAGTTGAAGGCTCAAGAAGGAGTCTACCCACGAAACAAATAAAGATAAGTATTCAATTGTCATTTCATGATATTGTTTTTTTGTTATGCATTTGTTTATATTTAGTTGATGTATTATGCATGATAGAATGTTTACATTAATGACAATATACTACTAATATGCATGTGATGGGTAAGTAGCTCATGGTGCTATACAACTCTCCATTGCTACTTATCTAGAATGAAACCTCTTTGCTAACATATTGGATTAGTGCACAATCTCAATATTGTCCTAGTAGAGATGGAAGGCATCTAGAAAGTTTCCTTGAGATATGGATGATTGTTGTTTTGGCTAAAATAGTTGCATGATCATATATTTATGCATAAGAATTTTCCATTATGAATATGTCTTATGAAATGTTTCTAACCACACAAATGCATTTGACTTGTAGGAAAAATCGTGTACAATCACCTACAAGAAAAGAAGGATGAGACTTGTTCCGAAGAAAAAGTGACGATAGTTCAAGAAGAATGATGTCTAGGATGCAGTATTGAGACCTGAAGAGAAGTTCGTAGTTCCATCATGCAGTAGATGGAAGAATCAGGGGATACAAGGCAAGATTCGTAGCACGAGGCTTGTCACAGAAAGAAGGCATAAAGTACGAAGAGAAATTTGCAGCCACTAGGAGTTAATACACATGACAGGTAGAATCATGTGTGCAAATGAAATATGGGCTTGTATGAGCTCAGAATACACCCATGAGATAACACATACATGATGAGATTGATGAAGATCTTAACCTTTGCTACAAGGTTGAAGATGAAATCCTATAGAGGATGACAAGCTCACAGATGGTGGCGAAAAGAACTTTTGAAAAGGTTTAAGATAGAGGATCTTGGTATCCAGTGACCCTAGATGGATACATAGAATATTAGTAGCAGAGGAAGCTACTTGTCAATGTGGTACATAATGTTTCAGTGAATAAAGTACGAAAGACAGAGGAAGAATGATTCTTTGCTTTAGAGGGAGTGACTACAGAAGATCCTGAGGTTCGACATGGTACGACAAGATGGACAGATTACTGATGACTCTAGGATTTACTGAGAGTAAAGTGGATTCCAACCTTTTATTTGAGGTTCAATGTGGAAGATAAATGATGCTCCTATTATATGTCGATGACTTGTTCCTGACAGAAAAGAGGAACTCATTAAAGTTTCAATAAGGAGACTTGCTGTCGAGTTCGAGATGAAGGACTTGGATATGATGCACTACTTTCTAGGCATGGAGGCGTGGTAGAATGCAGATGGAATCTCCCTGGGACAAGGGATGATGGAGAAAAAGGCCATGAGCACACCTATGGAATCAAACCTAAATCTATTGAGTGTTGCTTCATCAAAGTCAGTTGATGCCACGATGTATCGTTAGATTATTTGTTCCTTGATGTACTTGATGAATACGAGACCATATATTTGCTTTGCTATGAACATATTGAGACATGCTCACTTGATGGTTGTAAAGCATGCAGTCAGATACCTAAAGGGTACAGTCGATTATGGGATCAAGTATGAAGTGAAATAGAAGATTAACTTGGAGGGTTATGTGGATTCGTATTGGGCAGGCAGTGCCATTGATAAGAAGAGCACTTCAGGATGCTGCTTTAGTGTGGGATCAGGTATGATCTTGTCACACCCCAGTTTTGACCCCATTGCATTAGATGTATATGATGTATATATTGTAATGATCATGGTGCGGAGCTAAAGGCTGAGGCCCCACCATTGATTGGTTATGCTATGTTTCGGATTTAAATCTGTCACCAATGGTGTATCGGGGTATGCAACATAGATATTAAGTTTTGTCATCATGTACATATGCATTTTTAATTAAAATGAACCTGACCAGCTACGCTCGCGGCAACTAAATTGAGAAGGGGCATGATTTTCACAAGAATAAGGGTGGGGAAATTGTCAAACTTTGGCTAAGGAGGGAAAAACCCATGTGTCATCTTTCCTTGTTTTATCCAACCACCACAATTGAGAATTGCTGCTAGTGGTTGAGGCAGTTATTGGTTTGGGAGTGGTGTGGCAGGACTGTTAGTCCATGCCTACATGCACACTCCACCCATGATTACATTCACTCTCCACCGCGCGCATCCTCTCCACTGTCTGTTCACCTCCACGCACAGGATTTACCTGGTTCTACACCCACAGACACACTACTCTCCCCACGACGGTGATGAATGCTCATGCACTTCCAATTCGTGTCGTCTCTGTTGTCTGTTCATCCACGCACCAGCTGGGAGCTATTCACCCTCACGCAGGGACCGTTTCCTGTTTATTATTCTCATGCACATGAGTCTATTTGTTGTTCACACACAGGCTGAGCGTATGTATTGTTTTCCCCAGTGCGCCCTGTGTAAGTCATTTTCTGCTTTCTTAGTTGTCTAGGACGGACTGCTATCTTCCTCGTGTTGTGATTGTGGTTGCTGTTACGTTGGGGGACTGTTGTAATTCACTTTGGAGTCATTTTTTCCACGATAGGGCCAAGAATGACTCAGGATTGGATCTTCACTGTTAAGCTATAATTGCTGATTTAATTGCATGCGTGCAATGGTTGGTCTTCGGACTGTGATGGGAGTAGGGATGTTGGCTTGGTTTGCTTGATAACCTGGTGATTGGAAACCACACAGATAGAGCTAGAGGGCTGGCTTTCTTCTCCACAACCCCTGAAGAGCACTGGAAGGGAATGCAGGGCCTGAGGGACTGTTCAGCAGAGAAGGGACCGATTCCTTGTGATGGGTGTGTGTGGGTGTCTTAGAATCCAGGCTAGTTCTAGTGTAGGTTTTCTTGGCTCTGTAATGAGCTCACCAGCTTAGCATTTAGCCTTTCCCAACTCCCGGATGGCTTGATAAACCCAACCGTGTTGGCTTGGCTATGTTTTGTGTATCCTTGGCTATGTGTTAGCCTGCTAGTTCCCTTAATCCTTGGAGAATCATGCCCAGCTCGGGGGTGGTAGTGCTGCTGAGAGATTAAGGAGCACACTGGCCTATGGTTGGGTGGAACGTTGCAGCGACGTAGCTGGTTGAGGATCAGGTTCTTCATAAGATAAGTGACCTTGTCTAGTTTTACTTCTGCAACCATATTTTGTTAATGAAAGTAATGAAGATGTTGGATGGATGCTTGCTTGAATGTATGATGTTTCTGCTGTGTTTGATAGATAATTGCATCTGTGCATGATAACTGTTCATGTGTGCATGTTCAAGTTCAATGCATTTCTTTCAGCATTCTGTTTCAACAATTTTTATGACTTCACATGTTCATGGGGATCTTAGCCCGGATGGTTAACGCCATGGGTCACATCTCCTTTGCCTGCTTGAGGAATGGGGACGTGACAGAGTGGTATCAGAGCTCATGTTGCAAGCATGGGCCTGAATGAGCCATGAAGGGTGCAGTGACAGAGGTAGTATTCCTTTCTGTCCAGCAGAATCGGACTGGGAAAATTCAAAAAAAATTGTTTAAGTGTTGGAGTAGTCGGAAGAGCTAGCGGGAAAGACTTCCGCTGTAGCGGAAGAGCTAGCGGGAAGGAATTCCACTGTAGTGGAAGCGCTAGGAAAAATTATTTCTGATGGAGCACAGTTGATGAAGAAAATCATGAAAAAAATTCTAAGTGTTGGACGACCATCGGTGGAAAATAGTCGATCGAGCGTCCGCCGTTGCGGACGGCGAAACAACTACGCACCCGATGAAAAAGTCCTCCGATCGCCGACGCAACCAAGAAGGTTTAAGTCTCAAAATCATTGACTATTGAAGGAAGGAAGTGCTCGTGTGCCCACCGTTGCGGCATCCAAAAACACTAAGTCTCCCGACGAGGAAGAGACTGCTGATTCCGATTGGGCCATGCCACAACAAAGTGGGCTGCCGATCGGAGGAAGATCAAAGCTGAGGAGTTGCCATTTTGGAAGCAGAAAGCACTAAGTCTTCCGATGAGAAGTGACAACCGACACTGCAAAAAAGTTGAAAATTCTTCTAAGTGTAGAAATCATCGACCGATCGGAGGAAGCTAGTGTTCGTGCACCTGCCGTTGCGGAACTCTAGGGCACTAGGCTTCTGATGTGGAAAGGCTGCCGACGCCGAAAGTTTCAAATTTTTCTAAGTAAAGCGACCATCAAAAGAAGTTCATGTTTGGTGTGCCGCCGTTGCAAAATCCGAAGGAACTAGCCTTCCGATGTGGAAAGACTGCCGACGTCGAAAGTCTAAAATTTGAGGAAGAAAACAACAGCCATCGGAAGAAGTTAGTGTTTGGTGTGCCCTCGTTGCAGAAGCCAAAGGCACTAGTCTTTCGATGTAAAATCAGCCGATACCAATTGGGTTGTGCCACCGATTGGAAGGAGAAAGAAGATCATGTTCCACCGTTGCGGTTGCCTAAAGGACTAACCTTCTGAAGGGTTAGAAGATCCAATTGCCGACGCGATAGTGCTTAGCGGATCCGACAGCTGTTGTACAACGAAAAAATTTAGTTGATTCAACCGTCGATACAATGGAGGAATTAGTCATTGTGACTTCCGAAACATCGGAACGATTAGTTGGAATGAGACCCGATTCTGCACAAGGAAATTTTGAATTTTCCATGGGATTTCTTAGCAGATTTCGACTATTTTTCAGTGGGATTTTCAGCTGTTTTTCAGTGAATTTTCAGAGCTAAAAAGGAGAACATCAGAGTGGTGCAGGGAATCCATAAGGGGGCAAGCCCCCTTGATCCCCGTCGTCCCCCTCAGATAGATTTTCTTTGATGAAGAAAATCTTGTGTTGGGCTAATTTGTTATTTTATGATTTTTCCAAGAGAAGGTAAGTGATTCTGATTCATATCAATATTATGCATCTAACAGTTGTGTTACTAACACGTTTGCAGAATCATAGCCACCTTCAAGGGAAGTATTCCAGGTAGTGCAGCTTGACAAGTAAGTGGTGGTTCAGTTATGAGAACCCATGATGGGTATGATGCTCGGGATTCTTATGAGCAAGCAGAAGATGCCATGGGAGAAAATGTTCGTAACAGAAATGATGATATTGAGTCTAATGGAAGGAGATTCGAAGAGACACTGTCAGATGTTGCAGCCACCATGAGAAGCCTGATTAAAGCCCAGGAAGAGCAGCATCAGTTGAATGCTGCAATGTTGCAGAGTTTGACAGACTTACATAGAAAGATAGACTCTGGACGAGGTACAGCAAGACCAGAAGGCAGTAAGAGTAGTACTAGGAGAAGGAGAAGGACTCCTAGTGGATCATCTGATTCTGAAGAATCCAGCAGGGATTCAAGTTCTTCTTCTCATAAAAGAAAAATAAAGAGACACCATAGGGATCACTCTCGGGATGAATTTAATAAGGCTAAACCTCCTACATTTGATGGTGAGGTAAAGACTGGACAAGAGGCTGAAGCTTGGCTTCTTGGGATAAAAAAGTACTTTCAAGTGCATGATTATTTAGGAAACATGAAGGCAAGAGTTTCCATATTCAATCTAAATGGAAGAGAATCCATTTGGTGGGAACACTTCAAGCAAGTAACGAGGATCAGTGAAAGGAGACTTAAGTGGAAATAGTTCAAGAAGTATTTCAAGCAGAAATACCTTTCTTACAGGTATTATGATGACAAGATTAAGGATTTCCATGGGCTAAGATTGGGACAACAGACCATGGAAGAGTATGCAAATAAGTTTTTGGAGCTGTTGAGGTATGTCTGGTACATTAGAGATGAAAAAGTGAAGGTCCAACATTTTTTGAGTGGATTAACGCAGTCTTACAAAGATAGAATTGAGTTTTATGAACCTAGAACTCTTGAAGAAGCAATAAGAAAAGCTAAGTATTGCTATGAGCAAAGAAAAGGTAATCCGAATTACCATAAGGCATGGAAGGACAAGAAGAACAAGAAGTTTGACCAAAGAAAGAAAGGTTTCAAACCTTCTAACTTCAAGAATCAGCAGAAGCAACCATCTCAAGTTGCAAGTAAGCTAGTTGGAGGGGCAGGAGAAAAGCCTAAAGATCCACAGCAAAATAGAGGGCCACTCCAATGTTGGAAATGTGGAGGACCCCACATGCGCAGAAATTGTCCACTCGAGAGTGAGGGTGCAAGGCTAGCTTATAACGTTCAAGAAGTAGAAATAGTGGGTCAAGTAGCAAAGGCAGTCCCTAGGATTTATGCAACACTGGAGGACCGCCAGGAAGATCACCAATCAACTATGTTTGAAGTAACAGGTAAGATTATTGAGCAATCTGTTTCTATTTTGATTGACCCTGGTTCTACGCACAGTTACATTACTCCTAGAGTAGTGGAGATTTGTGCTTTTAAGAAAATAATGCATAGGAAGTCTTGGTTAGTTCAGCTAGCCATTGGAACTAAGAGAAAGGTCAGTGAAGTGGTAGAGAAATGTCCATTGGTCATGAATGGATTGGTCACGTGTGTAGATCTGAATGTTCTACCGCTTGGTTCCTATGATGTTCTCATTGGAATGGATTGGTTAGAAGCTCATAGGGTGAAGCTTGATTGTTACAATAATACTTTTGAATGCATGAATGAAGAAGGGAACCTGGTAGTTGTGAAAGGCATTCCAAAGGTGATTTCAGTATGACAGGTTTCAGCAATGCAGTTAAAGAAGTTCTGTAGGAAGGGTTTCCAGTTGTATGCAGCTCATATTTTTGAGGCATCAGGAGATGAAACTCCTAGGTTGGGGGACTATCGGGTGTTACAGGAATTCAAGGATGTGTTTCCTGATGAGATTCCAGGGCTTCCTCCAAAGAGGGACATTGATTTCACAATTGAACTTGTGCCAGGAGTGGCACCAGTGTCCAAAGCACCCTACAGGATGAGTACACCAGAGATGCTAGAGTTGAAGATGCAAATGCAAGAGTTGTTGGAAAAGAAGTATATCCGGCCGAGTGTGTCTCCTTGGGGAGCACCAGTTCTGTTTGTAAAGAAGAAAGATGGTACACTCAGGTTGTGTATTGATTACATACAATTGAACAAGGTTACAGTGAAGAATAAATATCCTTTACCTAGGATTGATGACCTCTTTGATCAAATGAGAGGAGCAAAGGTGTTTTCCAAGATTGACTTGAGGTCTGGTTACCATCAGGTGAGAATCAAGGATGAAGACATTCATAAGATTGCCTTCAGGACAAGGTATGGGCATTATGAGTTTGTAGTGGTACCATTTGGTCTCACAAATGCACCAGCTACATTTATGTGCCTTATGAATAGTGTCTTCAGCAGGTATTTGGACAAGTTTTTTCTTGTTTTCCTTGATGACATTCTTGTTTATTCCAAGAATGAGGAAGAGCATGAAGAGCATTTGAGATTGACATTGCAATTTCTCAGGGAGCATCAGCTGTATGCAAAACTGAGCAAGTGTGACTTCTATCGAGATAGAATTTAGTATTTGGGTTACATTATCTCAGAAGAGGGTATATCTGTGGACCTTAAAAAGATTGAAGCCATTATGAATTGGCCTACTCCAAGAAATGTGATGGATGTAAGATCTTTTATGGGACTTGCAGGATACTACAGGAGATTCATTGAGGGATTCTCCAAAGTTGCACATGCCATTACTTCTTTGCAAAAGAAGGGAATGAAGTTCGAATGGACATCGAGGTGTGAAGAAATCTTCTAGAGGTTGAAGAATCTTCTCACTAGTGCACCAGTATTGAAAGTTGTAGATCTAGAGAAAGATTTTGTGGTTTGTACTGATGCATGTGGACAAGGGCTTGGAGGAGTCCTTATGCAGGACAACCATGTGATATGTTATGAGTCAAGAAAGCTGAAGGAACATGAGAATAACTATGTCACTCATGATCTCGAGCTTGCAGCCATAGTACATGCTCTCAAGATGTGAAGGCATTACTTGATGGGTAGGAGATTTGAGCTCAGAAAAGACCATTGTGTTCTGAAGTATTTGTTTGACCAGCCTACTCTGAATGCTAGGAAAGCAAGATGGTTGGAGTTTTTATGTGAGTTTGATTTTGAAATCAAGCACATAAAAGGGAAAGAAAACAAGGTAGCTGATGCACTCAGCAGGAAGGTGCAGGAAATGCATGTGGCATCTCTTAGTATTTGCCAATAAGATTTGAGGCAACAGATTGTTACTCATGTTGCTGGAGATGAATTGTATGAGCAGGTAAAAGACAAATTGCAGCAGCAAAGTCTTGAGAAGAGGTATGAGGGATATAAATTGGAAGAATATGGAATTCTCACTTATAAAGGTAGGATTTATATTCCAGATGTAGCAGATTTGAGTAGGGTTGTTATGGATGAGATCCATCAAGCTCCGTATTTTGGTCACCCAGGATATCAGAAGACAATTGCTACAGCTAGAAAGTAGTACTTTTGGATAGGAATGAAAAGGGATATGGCTGAGTACATTTCCATTTGTATGAAATGTCAGCAGGTAAAGGTTGAGCACCAACATCCAGCAGGTTTGTTGTAGCCTTTGCTAGTTCCAGAATGGAAATGGGAAATTATTTCCATGGATTTTATTACAGGATTGCCAATGACTTGGAGACAACATGATTCCATCATGGTTGTGGTAGACAAGTTGACAAAGGCAGCACATTTTATACCGGTTAAGTCGACGTATGAGACTGGCGACATTGCAAAGATCTTCATGAAGGGGATATTCAAATTGCATGGATTGCCGAAGGCAATAGTCTCTGACAGAGATGCCAAGTTCACTTCCAACTTTTGGAAGGGGTTGTTTGCAGATTTGGGTACAAAGCTAAACTTCAGCACTACATACCATCCTCAGACAGATGGTCAGACAGAGAGAGTTAATCAGGTGCTTGAAGATATGCTTCGCATGTACGTAATGGACAAACCAACCTAGTGGGAATATTACTTGCACTTGGTAGAGTTTGCTTATAATAATGGATAGCAGGCATCCTTGGGGATGAGTCCGTATGAAGCTTTGTATGGAAGAAGGTGTAGGACACCAGTGACTTGGGATAACCCAGTGAACAGGATTGTGCTTGGACCATAATTGCTCAAGGAAATGGAGCAAGAGGTTTTAAGGATCAGGCAAAAGCTGAAAGTAGCACAGGACAGATAGAAAAGCTATGTAGATAAGCATAGGGTGAACAGGGAGTTCAGTGTTGGGGATCATGTTTACCTCAGAGTGAGGGCAAGGAAGAGTTCCTTGAATCTTGGAAGTTGTGCCAAGTTGTCACCAAGATACTGTGGGCCGTTTGAAGTGCTTGAAAGAATAGGGCCAGTTGCATATAGACTTGCATTGCCTGCTAGCACTAGGGCTCATAATGTTTTTCATGTTTCTTTGCTTAAGAGATATGTACATGATCCTAACCATGTGATAAATTGGGATGTGATTCAGGTGGAACCCGAGGGAGAGTTCCGAATCGAGCCAATGCGCATCCTTGACAGGAAGGTCACAATGCTCCGGAACCGAGCCATAGTTCAGGTAAAGGTGCAATGGGAGCACTACGGACTTGAAGAGGCTACATGTGAGCTGGAGGATGCCATGCGATTGGCACATCCATTTTTGTTCAATTTTGTGGAACACTGAAGCGATACCGGTGTAGCATTTTGTTCAAATTTTGTAAAGCACTGAGGACAGTGCTATTGAAGGGGGAGGGGAATGTCACACCCCGATTTTGACCCCGTTGCATTAGATGTATATGATGTATATATTGTAATGATCATGGTGTGGAGCTAAAGGCCGAGGCCCCACCATTGATTGGTTATGATATGTTTTGGATTTAAATCTGTCACCGATGGTGTATCGGGGCATGCGACATAGATATTAATTTTTTCCATCATGTACATATGCATTTTTAATTAAAATGAACCCAACCATCTACGCTCGTGGCAACTAAATTGAGAAGGGGCATGATTTTCACAAGAATAAGGGTGGGGAAATTGTCAAACTTTGGCTAAGGAGGGAAAAACCCATGTGTCATCTTTCCTTGTTTTATCCAACCACCACAATTGAGAATTGCTGCTAGTGGTTGAGGCAGTTATTGGTTTGGGAGTGGTGTGGCAGGACTGTCAGTCCATGCCTACATGCACACTCCACCCATGATTGCATTCACTCTCCACCGCATGCATCCTCTCCATTGTCTGTTCACCTCCACGCACAGGATTTACCTGGTTCTACACCTGCAGACACACTACTCTCCCCATGACGGTGCTGAACGCTCACGCACTTCCAATTCGCATCCTCTCTGTTCTTTGTTCATCCACGCACCAGCTGGGAGCTATTCACCCTCACGCAGGGACCGTTTCCTATTGATTATTCTCACACACGAGAGTCTATTTGTTGTTCACGCACAGGCTGAGCGTATGTATTGTTCTCCCTAGTGCGGCCTGTGTAAGTCATTTTTTGCTTTCGTAGTTGTCAAGGATGGACTGCTGTCTTCCTCATGTTGTGATTGTGGTTGCTGTTACGTTGGGGGACTATTGTAATTCGCTTGGGAGTCGTTTTGGCCATGATAGGGCCAAGAACGACTCAGGATTGGATCTTCCTTGTTAAGCTATAATTGCTGATTTAATTGCATGCATGCAATGGTTGGTCTTCGGACTGTGTTGGGAGTAGGGATGTTGGATTGGTTTGCTTGATAACCTGGTGATTGGAAACCACACAGATAGAGCTAGAGGGCTGGATTTCTTCTCCACAACCCCTGAAGAGCACTGGAAGGGAATGTAGGGCCTGAGGGATTGTGTAGCAGAGAAGGGACCGATTCCTTGTGTTGGGTGTGTGTGGGTGTCTTAGAAGCCAGGCTAGTTCTAGTGTAGGTGTTCTTGGCTCTGTAATGAGCTCACCAGCTTAACATTTAGCCTTTCCCAACTCCTGGATGGCCTGATAAACCCAACTGTGTTGGCTTGGCTATGTTTTGTGTATCCTTGGCTATGTGTCAGCCTGCTAGTTCCCTTATTCCTTGGAGAATCATGCCCAGCTCGGGGGTCGTAGCGCTGGTGAGAGATTAAGGAGCATGCTGGCCTATGGTTGGGTGGAACGTTGCAGCGACGTAGCTAGTTGCAGATCGGGTTCTTCATAAGATAAGTGACCTTGTCCATTTTTACTTCTGCAACCATATTTTTGTTAATGAAAGTAATGAACATGTTGGATGGATGCTTGCTTGAATGTATGATGTTTCCGCTGTGTTTGATAGATAATTGCATCTGTGCATGATAACTGTTCATGTGTGCATGTTCAAGTTCAATGCATTTCTTTCAGCATTCTGTTTCAGCAATTTTTATGACTTCACATGTTCATGGGGCTCTTAGCCCAGATGGTTAATGCCATGGGTCGCATCTCCTTCGCCTGCTTGAGGGATGGGGACATGACAGATCTCTTGGTTTAGTAGGAAACAATATTGTGTGGCACTGAGTACAGCTGAAACAAAGTATGTCATAGCGTGTTCAACTTGTTGTGAGGCAGTATGGCTGAGGAAGCTACTGTCTAATTTATTTGATCTCCATTTGGATGCTATGACAACCAAAGTTGTGTGAAGTTATCTGAGAACTCAGTGTTCCATGAAAAGTCGAAGCATATCGATATCAAATATCACTATATCAGGGATATGGTGCAAAGAGGAGTAGTGAAGCTCTAGTATGTTGCGATGGATGAAAATATAGCTGATGTGTTGACTAAGCCATTGGCCAGAGTGAAGTTTGAGTACTTCAAGGAGAAGCTTGGTGTTCTCCAAATCAAGGTTCCTCCAAGGGGAAGTGTTGATTCCATGAGCCATTCTGACATGGTGAGAGGATTGGTTCCTTCCATGGTCAGATGTAAGTGTTGAGCCATTTTGAGGTGACTGTGGGATGTGTTCCCACATGATGAGATGTAAGTGCAGAAGGCCATTCTCTAGGATAATGGAGGCACCTGGTCAGTCACCAGGAATTTGTTTAGTCTAGGACTGACACTCAGCCTAGGGTTGAGAGCCATTCTGATGTAACTATGGTGATGTGTTCATCCCACATGATAAGATATAAGTGCAGAGCCTTTTTGACATGATGTGTGATGAGTTTCCTATCATGGTCAGATATAAGTGTAGAGCCTTTCTGACATGATGTGTGATGAGTTTCCTATCATGGTCAGATATAAGTGCAGAGCCTTTCTGACATGATGTGTGATGAGTTTCCTATCATGGTCAGATATAAGTGCAGAGCCTTTCTGACATGATGTGTGATGAGTTTCCTATCATGGTCAGATGTAAGTGCAGAGCCTTTCTGACATGGTGTGTGATGAGTTTCCTTCCATGGTTAGATGTGAGTGTTGATCCCTTTTGACATGGTTTGCGATGAGTTTCTGACCATGGTTAGATGTGAGTGCTGGGCAGGATTTTCTGACATAGTTGTGATGTGTTTCCGACCATGGTCAGATATAAGCACTAAAGAAGATGAATACCTGCATGGAGGCTAGGCCTACAACCAACATGAAAAAGGGCTGGCTCTGTAGAACTTCCTGTGATGAGAAGAATAAAGAGATAGCACCATTTGATTGAGATAGCAGAAGCAGTGATGATGATGATGATCCAGTGATGACCCATCTTTGTTGCTGATCCAATGATGATCTAGTTTTGATGATGATCCAATGATGATCTAGTTTTGATGATGATCCAATGATGATCCAGATCCAGTGATGATCCATATCCAATGATGACTTGACGATGAAGATGATTTGAAGATGAAGATGACTTGATGATGATTCAGATGATATTGAGAAGAAGGCTTGTGCTGATAAATTGTGTCGAGAGAATACCTTCCTAGTTAATAGGAAGTGTTGATGTATTTGTAACTTCGGAATGTATTCACTTGTATATCTTATGCATTGTACGCGATGTTTATTCTGGGAAGTATATATAATGTAATTGAGTCATGCCATGCCTCTATGTTCCGATCGGGAGATTCAATAATGTAAACAAGTCATGTAAAGTCATTGAGGTAAACCCTCCATTGTAACTCAGGGAAATAGTCACCACAATTCTGTCAAGGTTAACCCTCCTTGTTGATCGGAGGGAAAAATCCCCACAGTTTTGGGGCACTAGGGTTATTAGACTCTCCTAGAGATGTCAGCCCTATTAAGTAATTGTTAAGTGGGGCCGACATGTTGAACTGGACATTAAGTGAATGAAAGAATATAAATAGAGAGTGAGTCTCTCTATTTATCACAAACACACTCACTCACTAGGGTGCATGAGTGAGAGAGGAGAAGCTCTCTCAAGTAAGAGAGAGAGAACAAGCTGTTGGAGATCATCTTTATGTTTTTTTAGTTTTACTACTGCCATTGGTGCTCATTCTATCTCTGAGGAAGTTGCGGGGTTTTCTCGTTTATGGTTTCCCCGAGGAAAATTCTTTGTGTCTCTTGTCTCTTATGTTTATTGCTATGCATGTTATTCTCTTAGATAAGATCCTAAAATCATATTGCTTAAATGATAAAAATCTAACATGGTATCAGAGCTAACCTGAGAAGAAGAAATTGTGCAGTTGCAGAAGCTAGGGATTCTTACTTTTTGGGTCTCTCTCCATGATCCATCAAAAAAAGTATGCTAGGATGACTCTCCATTGAAGGGCGCATCTTTCTGTTGAAGCGGAATTTGATTCCGAGCATTTTTAGTTTTTGGTGCGGGAAATTAGGGCTTTTTACAGAAGAAGAATTTTTGAGTGAGCCCAGTATAGGATTTATCTCCTCATCAAAATTGAATTTTAGAGACCTGGGTCAATATTTTTGGTTGGGTGTGTTACCGCCTAATTTGTACTTAGTGGTTTTTATCAAGTGAGCCTGGTGAACCGGACAGGGTTAACTTGTTCGGACTTCAAAAAGACCTTTGGAAGTACTTCTGAGAAGTGCTTCTTGTATCATATCACATGTTCATACCCCATGGGGGAATTGTAATAAATGTTATAGCATGATAGTGTCTGTAAAAGAATCGGTCTCTTAGACTTCATTTTTCAATCCGATCAGCCCAGGGTGTTTTTTCCCTTGGTTATTATTGGTTGTTGAATAAACGACTGATAATTTCTGAGTTTTTCACACCATACCTTCAAAGTTGGGGTGGTCGGCTTGACATTTGTGCCTATTGAGGTTATTAGAGTCTATGTGTCAATGTGTAAGCATGCTAGACATCATTTTTGAGTCATATGAACATGTCTAAGTCCCCCTAGGTGTTTTTCAATTTTTCAATTTTTTAGTTTTTTCAGTGTTTTTTATTAAATTTTATTTTTTCCAAAAACTTAGGCTATTTTTTAATAATTTAATTGGAAAAATTGAGTCTATAATAAAAGTGGGCCAAATAATCGGTTTCAGTCATGTAGGTGCTCATTTTCAAGCTAAGAGCACCATGTAAACCCATGGACCCACTCTTTCCTAAGTTTTGTGTGATCTTCCATCACTCAGGTCAGAAAGCCCCAAAAATCAATTATTGATTATTTTAATTAATAAATTGATGAATAATGGAGTAAATCCAAAATCAATAAATCAATGGATTCTCAACCGATTTGACTGAAATCAATCAGATCTGGAGCAGATTGACTGGATCTAACAAATCCTTGACTAAAGGAGGGGATCAAATCAGATCCAGAGCTGATCTACAGTGGTCTTCATTGGGAATTGTGCCCTCTCTCTCTCCTCCACATGTGTGGACTCTCCTGGATGCTCTATGGGCCGATGTGGTAGTGTATGGGTTGATGTGTCAGCCAGATCAGGCCCCCGGTTGACAAGTAGGCTCAGTCCAGCCTCAGTTGTGCATTGATGAACTCTCCATCAGTTGATTTCACTTGATTCCATGAGGAATTGCGCCCTCTTGGGCTAGATGGCCTGCAAATTGTATAAATCCTGCTTGAGGCTCCCTCTTCCAAGCTAGTTAGAGCTGGGATTGAGGTGCTGCTACTATTGTATTCTTGTAATTCTGCATTTGAAATAAAGAAAATCTTTGGAGGCAATACGGTGTGGTGCCATTACATGTGTGGATGATTATTGCCATTGTTTTACTGAGGTAACGTGTATCTGTGGTCATTTTTTGCTAATTTCTTGTAGATCTGTGGTTAAGATTGGTAATTAGCTTATTACAATCTTGATAGGAAAGGTGTTGTTCAATGAGTTTATTGACTGTCACTATCCTTTGATGCATGTTTAGAGATCTAGATTTAGCATGTCCTATAAGCTTATATGCATGTTATCTTGAATCTCTTTGTATGTACTAATCAGATCTCACAAGTTTCTTGGCAAGTTCTTTGATTTCAGCTGAGTTGCAGGTTCATACTTTGGAGAGGATGCTGATCTAGTTTTCTTCTTCATTCTCTTCAAAAAATTTCAAAGGAATAGTCCCTCGGCATTCCACTTGAAATCTCTACTGCGGATCTTCAAGGAAACCAAAACTTTTCTCCTCTTCTTCCTCCCTCAAAATCAACACTCTACCCGGTTACCTTTTCAGTTTATAGCTGTGATTTTATTTGGATCTGTTTCATAAAAGTAAAATATAAATAGATCTAATATTTCATAGCTCACATCCTATATCTTGCACTTAAAAAAAATTATCATAAGCATCCCAGATCTAGTTGTAGGGAAATTGTCCTTTTTGCATGAATTTGAAAGAAAACTTGTAGATCACATGCATTATATTTCCTTTTGCTGTGATAAAATTAAATATTCTGCAATATCATTGCTTTTAATTGGCTGCACAAACAGCAAGCCAATATCCCAAGGAGAGCTTGCTTTCCTTGGTTCCCTGTTCACCGTTTTAGCTAGTTTAATTTCATTATTTTTTGAGATAAAGTAGGCTGACCCAAAGGTACTCTTAAAGTGCTTTTGGGAATTTTTTATTCTAACTCACTTGCTGTCATTTAGCAGGTATGACAGAGAGGAAAGGAAGCCGCTGTCCAAAGTGGCTTTTGGAGCGCTCAAATCCCCCCAGGGGTCTCTCTTTTGTCACATAATTTGTAAACTTTTTGTATAAACTGTAATATCTTGGTTTCAGCCTATATAAGGAACAAGAAAGTTCTGATTTATCAGTTCTCTGATATTGTAACCGCTGTAATAAAATACTCCTTTGAATAGGCTCTTTCGAGCCCATTCCCCATCCCCCCTGGGGGGATTCGCGTCGGTGCCATTTTCCTCATTTTCTGCTTATTTCCTTTTACTAGAATTGATCTGATTTGTAGGTTAGTATATTTGATATTGTTTTTAATTCCATATTCCATATCTTACTTTCAAAAGTAATCATAATACTTACCCCACGATTTCCCGAGTGACTCGAAAGGGGAAAGAGATTCGTGGTAGGATTAATCAGAAAACCAGATTTGTGTAGTTGTTTTATTTTTTCTATCATTTGTTTATCAGCTTCTTTAAAATTAACCCCTCCTCGATTCCCCGATTGAGATCCACTTGGATCGAAAGAGGTTCTTGGAGGCTTTTCTTTTAAACAAGAACACATCTCTTAAAAACTTATTAAAATTTACAAGACTCCAGTGTGTATGCTCTGCACTTGGCTGTGGTATCCGATCAGTCAAGCTGTATCAAAAGCACTTGGGTGACTAGCATAATTAGGACTCACCCTCCCCAATTAACAAACCATCGGGTGAAAATCCAACACCTCGATCAAACCTTTACGGTGGTAAAATACCCAAAGGAAGCGAGAACCTACTAAAAAGTGACCTTAGGGCATCGATCTCTATCACACCCTAACGGGTGCATTATGAACATAGCCCCAGAGACTCCATTTCAGCCCACATATTCCTTGCGGGTAGCCGTGTAGGTTTTGTTTTGGACATACTCCAAGTACTCTCGGGTATATCTGGAGTCCCCCTTTTAGCCTAATTTAAACAACTCATACTCCAATTTTAACTTAAAACATACCAAGATGCAATCGCAAAACATTCACTCCAAGCACACGCAAGCATATTGATCTCTTTGATTTGACTCCATTATTAAGGCACTGGTCATTTTTGCTTCACATATATATTATTTATCAGCTTTGTGCTTCCGTGTGTTATTTTTGTATCTTGTCATCTTCAATTATTATAGTTAAAATATTCAAACTCCTAAATAACTATTTCAGTTTAACATCACCACACTAAGAAATCATCCTTAGTAACTTAATAGGGTCTACCCCCCTTGGCTCCATTAGGAGTTGAACCTAAACGGAGGAGTCAAGAACAAGGTGACAGCCTTGACTCGAGACTTGCCCCCAAGGACACACCGAGTGGCTTGAAGATTTCTGCCACGTGATCCAAGTGTGTGAAAAGGTGGCAACACTTTTTGGCGCCGTTGCCGGGGATAAATATTTTTATTCCTGAGTATGACTTAGCTTAACTTTTTTCTAAACAACTAAAAAGATAAAAAAAACTTTTGATTGATCTAGTCTTTAAAAAACATAAAAATTAAAACTCGATCCATCTGGCGACTCCACTGTCTAACATCCCTTCAAGAATTTCTAGCCGAAGAAACCGTCGACAATTATTCAATCCTCTCCCTGATCCCGAAAGGTTTATTAGGGAAATATTGAATAGGTAGACTTCTTGTAGAAACCTTGAAGTTTTAGGAGACCAATCCCTCTCAGATATCCATAACATATTTGTAGAGAGTCATACTTTCCAATCTCAAGAAATTACAGAATTTTACAAACCCCTTGACTTTTCTCAGATAGCAGGTGCTCCTCATAACATTCCGAATGATGTGATCAAGAACCTCCCCAAGTTCGAGGGCAATAATGCCATCACTACCAAGTCTCACCTTAGAAAGTTTGAAAGGAACCTAGTCAGTTACTGCCATGATGCTGCCCATGACCATGATGATGTCAAAATGAAGCTCTTTGCTTTATCCTTAGACGATGATGCTGCAAAGTGGTATGAAAACCTTGGTGATGATTCATATAAAACCCTTAATGAATTCCTAACAGGTTTTAAGAAGAAGTGGGGGGAAAAGAAGGAACCAAGACATTTGATTGCTGCCCTTCATAATATAAAGAAGATGGAGAATGAAACCATGGATGAATTTAATACTAAGTTCGGGCGTGTGGTGGCTGACCTCCCTAGGGACATCAAGACAAGCGATGCCTCCATCTTGATATCCTACATCAAATCTTTCACTGGTGATTTGAGATACCAATTAAGGGATAAAGAGCCGTTCGATCTAAAAACTGCTCAAGATCTGGCCGAGAAAATAGAAAGGAACATGCAATCTTCGGGCAAGTCCAACATTCCAGGTTACACTAGGGGAAACACTTCATACAATAAATAAAAGGGAAAGACCATTGAGTTAGAGTAAAAGAAAACCTTTAAAGACCCCATGGAGAAGATAGCTAGCATGTTGGAAGAGGTGATGACTACTCAGAACCAATTTAGGACAGAACAATCTATGCAAATGAATAAAATCCAAAACAGAATAGTCACACTGGAGAGAAATAATGGACCTAGGAATTTTCAGCCAAAACAAAATCAAGTGTATCAAAAGAAGTTTCCTCAGCAAGAGCCTAGGATTCCAAACCAGTTAAACTCAACTAACCTGGTAGAAGAAGTAATTCCATGGTGTAGACCTTGTGAGCAATTTCGCCCAGAAAGTACGTGCTACATAGCAAACCAGATTATAGAACATGGGATGGCAGAGGTCAGTAATCAGGAAACAAAATCAGGCGAGTCTGATCATGTGTACATGGTAGGCTGAACCTACCCTCTATCAAACCAACATTGGCAGCAGGCCATGGACTATGGTTTCGAGAAGGATCTCCTGTCTAACTTTTATGGTACAATGCCTCCTCCCGAGGAAATTAAGGAAAAGAAGGATGCCAGGTTCAAGGGAGTTGTGCATCAAAGGAGAGAAAAGCAATCACCGTCTAAATAGTACAAGCAAAAGGTAACCACTCCTTCCCTCCCAGATCCTCCTATTGTTCCTGAGTCAAATATTGATATGGGATAATGGATAAGTAATGCTAAAATTCATGTTTTTGCAACTGATGTCCTTAATATTTCAGGTCAAAAGGAAAAATTATTGAAAGCCTTAGAGGATAACATAAGTGAAGCTCATAAAATTATCAAGGAGGATCCCCTTCCTAATAATAATGCTATATTTGAAGCTGAACTTATCGAACCTATGGATATGCCCATAGTCCTCAACAGTGTTGATCCGAGGAGAGAAGATCACCCACCTTTCTATGTCTCCCTTTTAGTTGATAAACTTCTCATTCATAACTGTATGCTAGATTTGGGTGCTTCATCAAATGATATGACTAGAAAGGTAATGGAGCAGCTAAATCTAAGGGTCACTCGACCCTACCACAATGTTTGTGCCATGGATGTGAGAGAAGTTGAAGTGGTAGGGATAATATTAAATTTACAGGTTAAGTTAGCTAAGTATCCAGATATCGACATGACAATGGATGTGGTGGTAATAGATGTCCCAGATAATTGGGGTATGTTGCTATCAAGAAAATGGGCTGCAACTCTTGGTGGGAACATCCAAATGGATTGGACATATGCTACTATACCTGCATTAGAGAATACTAGGGTGATTCTCCACAGAGAAAAGCTAAGGAAATGACATGTAGAAAACCCTAAGAAGCCCGGAAATGAATTTGTTCATTTCACTGATAATTTTGGAAACTATGCTATTTTGTCAAATTTCATGGCCCCCATTAAGGAAAACATTAAAAATGAAAAGATCGATGAAGTTTGGCAAATGTATTTTGACGGGGCTTATTCCAAAGCGGGAAAGGGTGCTGGCATCGTGATCATTTCTCCTTCAGATAAAATGTACAATTTTGCGTTCAGGTTAGAGTTTGAATCATCAAACAATGTAGCTGAATATGAGGCATTGATCCTAGGTTTAGAAACTGCTAAAGATATGGGGATAAAGATGTTGAACATAAAGGGTGATTCAGATCTAGTTGTCCTCTAGATCAAGAATCAGTATCAATGTAAAAATGACAGACTAAGGAAGTATAGGAATGCCACATGGGACACTATGGAATGGTTTGATGCACTTAACATT
This sequence comes from Pseudotsuga menziesii, assembly GCA_001517045.1. Taxonomy (NCBI): domain Eukaryota; kingdom Viridiplantae; phylum Streptophyta; class Pinopsida; order Pinales; family Pinaceae; genus Pseudotsuga; species Pseudotsuga menziesii. Next base: position 47,455 of record LPNX010854850.1, read on the forward strand.
CAAAAGGTCCATAGGGAAATGAATGGGTTAGCCGATAGATTGGCGGTAGCAGCATCCACCCTCCAGCCATTAGATGAAATGATTAATGGGAATGGAAAAATGGAAATAAATTTCAGACCTTCAATTCTGGATAATATAGACAACTGGCAGGTGTTCAAAGATGATGAGCAACTCTTAAAATTCATCCACAATCTACAAGAGTTCAAAGGTTGCAAAATCAGTTATCAGCAGGAAGGTAAAGAGTATCAGGAGTGCGAGGATAATGAAAGGAATCACATCCTGAGTAGCCTTATAGCTTTTGAGAATCTTTTCGATCGTCAGGATCATCATAAAAAACAAAAAGAAGAAATAAAAATTGGGAATTATATGGAATAAACATAGGAACTGACAAGGATCCCAAGTTAATAAAAATTGGAAAAGGCACTTCAGAAAAGGAAAGGAACAACTTGATCAACCTAATCAAAGAGTATAGAGATGTGTTGGCCTTTAGTTATGATGAGCTTAAAGCCTATAGGGAGGATGTGTTTCAACACACTATTCCCCTCACAGAAGAAGCTAAGGAGGCCAAACCTTTCCGACAAAAACTTAGGCGAATAAATCCTAAGTTGGCCCACATTGTGCAGAAGGAGCTTCAAAAGATGCTAGTAGCAGGGATCATAGCACCTACAAGGCATTCATCTTGGTGCTCCAACTTAGTTGTTGTTAGAAAGAAGAATGGGTCAATTAGAATATGTATAGATTTTAGAAATCTGAATACATGATGCCTCAAAGATAATTACCCATTACCTGACATGGAGACTTTGCTTCAAAGAGTGACAAGATCAGGAATGATGTCCATGTTGGATGGATTTTCCGGTTATAACCAGGTGTTGGTAAATAAAGAAGATCAACATAAGACTACTTTCAACGCACCTTGGGGTACTTATAAATTTCTAAGAATGCCTTTTGGCTTATTGAATGCGGGTGCCACCTTCCAAAGAGCCATGGATTTTGCCTTCAAAGAACTTATAGGAAAAATAATTGAAATATATCAGGATGACTTAACTGTGTTTTCAAAGGAAAGAGCTAACCACATAAGTCATCTTAGGCAGGTTTTTATAAGATGTCAAAAATATGGTATTTCCTTGAATCCCGCCAAGTCAATATTTGGAGTTGACGAAGGCAAGTTGTTAGGGCACATCATTTCTAAATATGGTGTCAAGGTTGATCCTGAGAGAGTCAAAGCTATTAAGAAAGTCCCCTTGCCTCACAGTCTAAAAGCTCTCCAGTCCTTTAATGGTCAAATCAATTTCATAAGGAGATTCATCCCAAACTTAGCAGAATTAATGAAACCTCTACAAAAGCTATTGAATAAAGATGCTAAGTTTGAGTGGACGGATGAAGGGAAAGATGCATTCAATTCCATAAAAAATGCCATATCCATGTCCCCGGTCTTGATTAGTCCTGATTATTCCAAAGAGTTCGAAATATTTTCCTTTGCCTCAGAAGACACCATTGCTGGTGTTTTACTTCAAAAGAATAAGGAGGGACAAGAGAAACCCATAGCCTTTATGAGTAGAGCCTTACAAAATTCAGAATTGAAGTATACCACGATGGAGAAACATGCCTATGCTCTTGTCAAGTCCCTTAAACATTTCAGAACTTATATAGGTTACTCCAAAATCATTGGATATGTACCCCATGCAGCTGTCAAGGATATCATGTCTCAGCAAGACTGTCTAGGAATCAGGGGTAAGTGGGTTTCAAAAATTCAGGAATATGATTTGGAGATAATACCTACTAAATTAATCAAGGGACAGGGTCTTGCAAAGATGTTGACCCAAGGAAATGAGGAGGCTTTAGGAATAATCTGCCAGAGCAGCAATTCAGAGCAAAACATATCAGATGAGTTTCAGAGATTGGAGCAGCACCCCTGGTACACCGACATCATATTTTTCCTCTGCAACCTTACATGCCCCGATCACTTACTAGGTCATAAAAGAAGGGCATTAAGGTTAAAGGCAACTAAGTATTGCTTGACCAAATATGGTTTGGGTTGGAGAAACCCAGATGGTTTGATACTTAGATGTGTCGATGAACCTGAGTCCAAGAAACTCATGGTTGATTTCCATTCAGGATTTTGTGGTGGACATTTTGCAGCTAAAACAACTGCCCACAAAATCCTGAGAGCAGGCTACTATTGGCCAAAAATATTTTTAGATGTGCACAAGGCTGTTAGAGCTTGCCCCCAGTGTCAGTTATTCACCGGCAAGCAACAAATGAAAGCCTTGCCTCTAAATCCAATAGTAGTCCAAGCCCCTTTTCAGCAATGGGGGCTTGACTTCATCGGTAAGTTCAAGGATAACTCAAGCAATGGTTATTCTTGGATTCTTACCGCCACATATTATTTTACCAAGTGGGTAGAGGCCATACCCACCAAAAAGGCAACTGATGCCATAGTCACGGATTTCCTAGAAGACAAAATCATCACAAGATTCGGTGTGCCAGCTAGAATAATCACAGATAATGGCCCATGCTTTATCTCTTCTGAGATGTCGTCTTTCTGTTTCAAGTACGAAATTATCCTATCTCACTCATCTAATTACTATCCCCAAGGAAATGGTCTAGCAGAATCAAGTAACAAGAACTTAATGACCATAATCAAAAAAATTGTGGGTGACAATAAGAAGGCTTGGGATAGAAAAATCAAATTGGCATTATGGGCTGACAGGATCACTAGGAAAAGTTCAACAGGGAGGAGCCCTTTCAAACTAGTCTATGGCCTTGATGTCACTTTACCAGTCCATCTAAAGCTTCCAGTGTATCAGCTTCTCCAGACATTCAACTCAGATCAGGAGGCCATCCAGAATAGAATAAACCAATTAATCGAGTTAGATGAGAGCAAAAGAGACTCTCTTGACCATAGTATCAAGAATTCAGACAAGGTCAAGAGAACCTTTGATAAATCTACCCGACCAAGTTCCTTCCAAGTAGGTGACACGGTTCTACGTTGGGACAAACGACGGGAAAAACCTGGGAAACATGGAAAGCTCGACAACCTGTGGTTGGGACCATACATCATTGATGAGATAGTAGGAATGAACTCCTTCTATCTAAATGACTTGGAAGGAGAAATATTGAGCTTACCAGTGAATGGTTTCCTCCTCAAGTTGTTTTTCGCCGAGACAGTTTGATGCCTTTAGTGGCATCGGTGGTTTCAGGGCCAATTTCTAAACCTTTCCCTGCATGTATTTCTAAATTGTATATATCATATTGTTGTATCATTGATTGTTTTATTATAGTTATGTTGTACCATGTTGAAAATTTTCCTTTGTATATTAGTTTTTGTAAAATATTCCTTTTTGCACATTATAGATTAATTATGTACATTAGTTTGTTTATGGCTAATTTTTTCTTATATATACATGTTACTGACAAACTCTAATTGCCTTGTAAGAACTAGAGATTCTAGAGTTCTCACATCCTCTCCTTTGAACAGAAGATTAGTTAGAGAATGTATCCTAGATGGAGCCAGAATGTTAACACCTAAGTTGTACTTAGTGGTTTTTATCAAGTGATCCTAGTGAACCGGACAGGGTTAACTTGTTCGGACTTCAAAAAGACCATTGGAAGTACTTATGAGAAGTGCTTGTTGTATCATATCACATGTTCATACCCCATGGGGGAATTGTAATAAATGTTCTAGCATGATAGTGTATGTAAAAGACTCGGTCTCTTAGACTTCATT
>LPNX010854850.1:53271-75542 GCA_001517045.1 Pseudotsuga menziesii
GAGAACCTACTAAAAAGTGACCTTAGGGCGTCGATCTCTATCACACCCTAACGGGTGCGTTATGAACATAGCCCCAGAGACTCCATTTCAGCCCACATATTCCTTGCGGGTAGCCGTGTAGGTTTTGTTTTGGACATACTCCAAGTACTCTCGGGTATATCTGGAGTCCCCCTTTTAGCCTAATTTAAACAACTCATACTCCAATTTTAACTTAAAACATACCAAGACACAATCGCAAAACATTCACTCCAAGCACACGCAAGCATATTGATCTCTTTGATTTGACTCCATTATTAAGGCACTGGTCATTTTTGCTTCATATATATATTATTTATCAGCTTTGTACTTCCGTGTGTTATTTTCGTATCTTGTCATCTTCAATTGTTATAGTTAAAATATTCAAACTCCTAAATAACTATTTCAGTTTAACATCACCACACTAAGAAATCATTCTTAGTAACTTAATAGGGTCTACCCCCCTTGGCTTCGTTAGGAGTTGAGCCTAAAAGGAGGAGTCAAGAACAAGGTGACAGCCTTGACTCGAGACTTGCCCCAAAGGACACACCAAGTGTCTTGAAGATTTTTTCCACGTGATCCAGGTGTGTGAAAAGGTGGCAACAGGGTGTAACTCTAGGAAATCCAAACCCTAGTTTGACCTCGGGCTGCAAAAACCCTAAATACTAAAACTGATAAGTCTTGGTAAAGTTTCTATATCTCGAGATTGCAGAAGTCAATGGGGACAAAACTTTCACAGGTCGAAGATAAAATCCTTATATACACTGTATCCAAGTTTCATCCACATATTCGCTATATTCTAGGAGATATGATTCCTCCAAGTTAGGGTTCCAACCTCTCACAGGATTCATCCCTAAATAGGACACCTGGGGAGAATTGCTATATCTAGGGATACAAAGGTCCAAATGAAATTTATGAAGATGTTCAAAAAAGGATATGGACTTTAATTTCTGTGGTCAAAGTTTTAGACTCATAATATTAAACAGTGACACGTGGTAGTCCATACAACTTTTCTATTCGAAATAGTCCCGAAACAGGTCATCTTGGGAAAACGTTCACAAGTCCCAATTGGTGAAACCAATTTGGATGAAACATGTGGTGTTGGAACAAGGATATATGATGTTACCTTAGTACTAAATTTCAAACACATAGGAGAAGTATTTTCAGAGATACCACAAAAATAGTATCAGGCATTTCTGTAGAAGAAATTGGTAAACTAGGGCTTCCTGTTCCGGGAGCTTCCCTCCACTATTTTCAGAAAATGAGTACATTGGATAGCTCGCCTTGAAGGGGTCTATATTTCTATCCAATAAGATGTGAAATATTCCATGTTTTTTAAAATTAGGGTTTCTCTGACAAACCCTAGATCAGCCAGCTCGGGAACCAGGACGGACTCCTCAAATCGGTAAGATCTAATCTTTTGCTATTTACATTTGAGGTTTTTATTTCAAAATGTCTAATCACACCAGATTTATGAAATGCTTGGTGAAACTAACAACCTACAAACATGGAAGTATTGGATCTCACTCGTTCTTGAAGAAAATGAATTGGATACCTACATAAGTGGAGAGGTTCCAGTTCCAGAGGGAGATGAGGCTAAAAGCCTTACACAAGAAGAACTTGGTCAAGGCCAAGAAGATCATTGCTGATTCAATCAAGAATCAACTTATACCCCAAGCGTCTTCCCTAAAGACACCAAAAGAGATGTTTGATTCCTTGACCAAGCTATTTAAAGGGAATAACATAAATCAAAATATGACTTCGAGAAACCAGTTGAAGAATGTGAAGATCCAGAATGCTGAGACCATACAGTCATACTTTACAAGGGTCTCTCAAATCAAAGAACAACCTGAAGCAGTAGAAGAAGAAGTGGAGAATGCACGAGGAAGTGATTACTTTCAGCAGACTCTGGGAAGAAGAAGAAGCTCGACTCATAATAAGAGAAGAGAAGATGGGAGAAACTGAAGATCAAGCTGTCACCATCCAAATAAGATCCCTCAAGCGATGAGGAATATGAAGAACTCAACTCTTGAAGAACCTCTTATCCATCTTAGCATTTGGATAAGAAACGATGCTATTATGAATAAAGAAGATGATGAAGTTGAAGGCTCAAGAAGGAGTCTACCCACGAAACAAAGAAATATAAGTATTCAATTGTCATTTCATGATATTGTTTTTTTGTTATACATTTGTTTACATTTAGTTGACGTATTATGCATGATAGAATGTTTGCATTAATGACAGTATACTACTAATATGCATGTGATGGGTAAGTAGCTCATGGTGCTATACAACTCTCCATTGCTACTTATCTAGAATGAAATCTCTTTGCTGACATATTGGATTAGTGCACAATCTCAATATTGTACTGGTAGAGATGGAAGGCATCTAGAAAGTTTCCGTGAGATATGGATGAATGTTGTATTAGCTCAAATAGTTGCGTGATCATATATTTATGCATAAGAATATTATTCCTTATGAAATGTTTCTAACCAAATAAATGCATTTGACTTGTAGGAAAAATCGTGTACAATCACCTACAAGAAAAGAAGGATGAGACTTGTTCGCGACGAGGACTTTCTGTACCTACAAAAGATTCTAAGTACCCTAGACAACCTTTATTGTAAATTTTGTAAGTCAGTAGGACATGATGAGAAAGATTGAAGAGAATACCATCTCTTGAAGGAGAAGATGGTAGAAACCTACCTAATGAAGAATGATGAGCAGATTAAGGCTGAACAAGTGCACATGCACTGCCAGCCTACGCATCATCCATAGTATCAACCTCAATACCAACATAATAAGTATCCACTATAGCTACAACACCCTCTTCTTAGGGGGGGGATTTCATAGGAAGAGGACATTACCCAGGAGGATTCAGTAGAGGAAGAGTTCAAGTCGTGTGCTATAATTGTGGGAAGCCAAGCCATTATGCTAAAGATTGCCAAGAACATACAAAGACATGCTCATATTGTAAAGGATAGGATCATAATGTGGAACAATGTCTCTAGTTTATTGCAAAATGGCAAGCTTGGATTGTGGGAGTTCCTAACCCCCCATTGAACCCTAATGTTCAAATGATTGCTGTGGATCTGAGAGAACCAAACGTCGCTGTCATAACACGAGGAGGTGCTACGACTGGAGCGGGTCAGAATGTACAACATGAACTACCGCAGGTGCAACCTGCGGTGTAGAAGAAAGCGTTGTTTGATGTTCAAAAGAAGAAGCAAGTATTCATGGAGTTGCAACTAGATTTTGTCGATGCAGAACAACCGTCGACCTCATATGAAGTCAAGGAGATGCTTGAATGATTTCAATAGATACTCCGGAAGCAAGCTCCAAACAAGGTTAGTAAGCTCAAGACATTCCTTTCAATTTGCTTCGTGCTAATCCAAGATAAATATTTTATTACATAATTAAAAGCGCTGATTGAAGAAACCCCAGAGTCACAACCTGAAATAAAACTGAACCATGTTAGAACGAAGAAATACAAAACTGGTTGTGAGTTAAGAATGACTGCGCATATCAGAGACTATGACATGGATTATATCATCCTAGATATGGGGTCAGATGTCCACATCCTGATGTGACAAACTTGGGAAAGCATGGGAAATCCACACTTGGAATGGTCCACTATCCAGTTGCGACTTGCAAATCATGTGAAGGTGCTACCGATTGGTATATTAAGTCAAGTCCCTGTCGACATTGAGGGACTGCGTACATTTACAGATTTTGAAGTTATCGATATTGTCTATGACATGAACCCATATCCCATGCTTCTAGGGTTATATTGGGTTATAGATAATCATACAATAATAAAATTCAAGAAAATAATACTCTCATTTGAATATGAAGAAATGAGGGTAGTTGCGCCTATTGACCCAATAGAGGGGAAAATATATGTTGAACTAGTCTACAGTGAAGAGAAAGGTGATTATTTGGATCATATTCATAATGTTGCTTCATTAAAATATGATTACATAAATCTTACAGCGGATGGGAAACTAAGCTGGACGAGTACTAGCTCATGTGCGTCAGATTCAGGAGATGCATTGGAAAATTAGAAAAATAGATAACATGAGGTCTCCATGAGGAGGTGTGCCAAAATTGCAAGGTCTATGCGATGGGTGGAGACTCAGTCGAGAGAGTTACCCACATATGAGGCCTTACCTAATCTGGAGACCTTTCTAAGTGATTTTGGAGGATTGGTAACATAACCGCAATGCTTGTCTGCCTTAGACTATGTGTTGAAAGCTACGCCCACCAGATGGTGGGGTACACATAAGCAGTTTATATCTGAATGGCGATAATGCAGAAGATTACTAGAAGTCATATTTGGTGAAGAAGTCACAGTTGTGAGTCAGAAGTACTCAGGGTTATCAAACCCCGTCGAACACCTAAATCAGTGTCGCATGACATTTCCAGAATACCCACGGAAAGAATGGGTCCATCATTGCATACATACATTGGAAATGACACCTAGAAGCTGGTACACATATATGGAGTTGCGATAAGGAACTCAGGATTGGGAAGAGTGAGTTAAGAAATTTGTGAACACATTTGAATTTGCTGACGAGAAGCTAATAGTCGGTGTCACGCTTCAAACGATAAAGGAGAAGATATTTGTTGAAATCCATGTCGAAGTGGCGCATTCCCACCAGTGTAGTGTGACAATCCAGCACTAGATGGCTTGTTACAATATGGCCGGAGAACTAGATGATAATCCAACCAACCTCAACATACCAGAGTTAGAGGGTATGCACAAGGTGGAAGGCAGTGGTATTTATAGTGACCAATTCCTCAAGCCGCTCAAAATTAAGAAAGTCAACATTGGTTCGCCAAAAAACCCAAAGTTTTCCAATATTGGAGATTATTGGGATGATGAAACAGTAGCAAAAACAATGGATTTGCTGCATGAGTTTGAGGACCTGTTCCCTACCAACTTCTCATAAATGAAGGGAATAATAGGATATCTAAGGGAGATGAAAATACCACTGAAACCAGATGCAAAACCAAGTAAAAAACAACCATACATGATGAATCCAAGGTATAAAGAAAAGGTAAAAGCTGAATTGTACCGCATGCTCGACGTAGGAATCATTGAACCAATGGAAGAATCATAATGGATTAGTCCTATCGTAATTCAGGATAAGAAGACCACAGGAGAAGTCAAGATCTATGTCGACCTGAGGAAACTAAATGATGCATGCATGCACGATCCATTTCCAATACCGTTTACGGATAAAGTAGTGGAAAATGTTAGAGGACAGGAGATGTACTCATTTATTGATGGATTTTATAGCTATCACCAAGCCAAAATAGCAAAGGAGGATCGACACAAAATGAACTTCGTCACAAAATGGGGATGCTATCAGTATACAGTAATTCCCTTTGGACTCAAGAATTCTCCCGCTATTTTTTCTAGAATAGTAGTTTCTACTTTTAAATATTTTATACATAAATTTCTTGAAGTCTACTTTGATGATTGGACTGTGTTTGGTCTAGTAAGATACCATATTGAAAGTCTGCGCATGATGTTGGAGCATTGTCGCTAGTATCAGATCACACTAAATTTAAAGAAATGTATTTTTTGTGCACCATTTGGTATATTGTTAGGACATGTAGTGTGTCGCGACGAAATTTTGGTCGACCCAGTGAAAGTTGCGATTATTCTTGACTTACCACCACCTACATCAGTCATGCAACTTAGGTCGATGCTAGGACACACATGATATTATAGAAAATTTATCAGAGGATATGCAGAGATAAATGCTCCAATGGAGAAAATTTTGAAAAAAGTTGCAAAATACCAATGGACAGAGAGTTGTCAAGAAATCTTAGACAAGTTAAAAGGCAAGATGGCTACCATGCCAATTTTGGTATTTCCAGACGAGAAAAAGGAGTTCCATGTTCATGCTGACACGTCGTCTACTGCGCTTGGCATAGTTATGACGAAACTAGGTTATGGCGTGATTGACCACCCTATTGCTTTTTCCATTAGAAAACTGTCGACGACATAGAAGAACTATACTACGACAGAAAGAGAAGGACTCGCCATGGTGTATGCACTGCAAAAATTTAGACACTACTTGTTGGGCTGACACTTTAAAATGTACACTGATCATTCGATGTTGAAATACCTAGTCAACAAGCTAGTGTTGGGGGGGAGATTTGTCGATGCCTCCTCTTATTTCAAGAATTTGACTTTGAAGTCATTGTTAAACCTAGTCAACTCAATGTGGGGCTAGATCACTTGTCAAGGATAGAAAGTGGTGAAGAACTGACCAGCCTGGAGGATAATTTGCTCGATGCACAACTATTTGTGATCACCATGGTTGATAAAAAGTTTGAGGCTATCATTCACCTATTGAGTACATGCTATGTGCCTGAAGGGTTCACTACTATGCAAAAGAAACAATTGGTTTCCAAAGCTGCTGATTTTACATTGATCGCGGGACAACTATATAAAATGGGTCTTGATGAAATATTGTGTTTGTGTGTTTTTGAATAGGAAAAACTGTGGATAATGAGTGAAGCACATGCCGGTGTCGCAAGAGGACACTACGATGGAAAGGAAATAGTGCGCAAGATATTGCAAGCTAGATTATGGTGGCCAACCATACATATGGACACTAAGAGATTTTGTCAAAGCTGCGATGTTTTGTAGAGAACAGGAAAATCGTCGAGGTGCAACAAGATGCCGTTAGTGACACAGATAACCCTACAAGCATTTAATAAATGGGATGTTGATTTTGTTGGTCCTATCAGTCCACCAGGAAAAAAGACTAGCACGCACTATATTATCACAATGACGGATTACTTAACAAGATGGGCTGAAGCAACGCCTGTTAAATATTGCACTACTGCGACTGCGACAAATTTTCTATTTGAAAATGTGGTGACAAGATTTGGCTACCCTAAAATTATTCTAAGTGATTAAGGTACGCATTTTGTTAACAAATTGATTGATGAACTTACTTCAAAATTTCAGATTCAGCATAAGAAGACGACACCCTATCATCCTTAGGTGAATGGAACAGTTGAAGCATTTAACAAGATTTTGGAAAATGCATTAACCAAGGTATTCAACGTGTGTAGAGATGATTGAGACCAGAAATTTTCAAATGTGCTATTGCCATATCGCACAACCTGTAAAATATTAACAAGACACACTCCATTTAGATTCGTCTATGGACAAGAAGCTATTGTGCCGAGCTTAAGGATTTCTGCGCTAACTAAAATGATAGATGTGGATGCTGTCAAGCAAATAATGTCGAAGCTTGTTCAAATGGAGGAAGAACACTTCGTCACAGGGTTTCATCAAAACATAGAAAAGAAAATGCAGAAAGAATGGCATGATCGCCATATCAAAACTAAGTTGTTCAAAGTCGGAGGACTTGTTTTTCTGCACGACAACAAATTTTTGAAGCATCTAGGTAAATTGAAGATGCATTGTCTAGGGCCATATGTGGTCGTACACATCACTGACATAGGTGCAGTGAAATTGCACAAGCTGGACAGGACACCGGTTGCAGGAATGATAAATGGCAGCCGATTGAAGCCTTACCACAATGGATGGGACACATAAAAGAGATAAAAAGGGAAATTGTTCCATCACACATCTATGACAGGAGTATGCAAATCACAATAAGAGTGGGAATGACAGCTAGGTTCCATTAAGGCGCGGATACCCGAGAAGATTTATGCGGTTATGACAGCAAAGCATCAATAATTTGACAAGTCCAAGGAAAATGGTAGCGTTCTTTTTGATCATATCCATTGTCCTCGATATAACTTTCCTAACAGGTACAGATCAACGCTTAAGCATGGGATTTAATTATGAAATGGGTCGAAAGGGAAACCCATGTGATCGACAAGATGTTGATTTTCCATCGAGTGATTACATGCAGGATGAGCACACGCCTATAAATATGATCCTCCATTGTCAATAATCAATTTACTTGTGATAGAGAAGAAGAGAAAACCACAGTCTATAACTATGAGAGTCGAAGCTAATGGTCATTTCTATTTCCTGTACTAGTGAACACTATGACGTTACCATCACCTCACCTTTCCCGATAGTTGAAGAGATTACATCACCAAAGACACAACAAGTACAACAAAGAACCATAAACAATGGTGTGGACACCTCCCCAGACAGTTCCTTGTTCTGGATCAGCCCTGCTTAGGCCCCTATTTCGACCCCTATGTCAGCCCCGGTTCAAAATCCACCAGTTAACAAAGAAGTGGTCATTTGTGTTGAGAATATATCTTCCAGGAACATTAGGGCCTTGAGTAAAGATTGCAAAGTTCACAAAGAAGTGCAAGTCCACCGAGGACACACCAGCTCCACCACCGTGAAGATAAATGAATGCAACTGTAGAGGAGTAGAACTTGCTACCACTGTATGTTCATTGAAGGAGGCTGGAGGAGCTAAAGTGACAGACAGACCACTTATGGCTCGACAGACCATATTCTGTCGATGTCGATCTCATTTCATTGATAACGGGTCTCCTGCACCAAGGAGTTGACCTTGCACCATATCTACGTGTGAACATGGATGCAACAAAGATGAGGGAAAAGTATGACCTCATGCATGCAAATAGAGGATTCCTAATTTCCTCCATAACCGACAATATAGTGAGGTTCGTCGTGAAAATATGATCTTGCAAGCTTCTGCGCAAGATGCGGCTCACTGAGTGCACTACTGGGACAATGGAACTAATGGAACAATGCATAGAAGGAGTTCTATTCAGTTGGTCACAATATTTACTAAATGAGCTGTTAGATGATGTAGCGCAAGCACAGGAAGAAAGTAAGGAAAAATTCCACTACTCTTGGTTGCTGATTTTGATTTATTTTATAGTTCGTTCAGACCCATCGGACTACCAACCACTAGATGTACTAGTATTTTGTCACGACATGAAATATCAGAACCCATGGGAAGATAAGGAAGAAAATATCTGACAGAAGGACAATAACATGGAGTTCTTTCTACATGCAGAGGAATTAAGAGAATTAGTAAAAAAACAACATAGACTTCTTGCTGCGACAGTCCAAAGGTATGCGCCTTTCATAAAATTCTAGGCTGGTGTCCACAATATCATCCTACAGCCGCGACAGGACCCGAATAAACAAGCGCAACTGATGCATTTCATGATTAAGGACCAGGATGTTGAAGCGGTCATCCAGGATTGGCCTGAGGAATGGCATGTACCAGTTGACGAAGAGATGGACCAAGGGAATAACCAAGGAAACAACCAAGGTAATGGCCAAGGTCATGACCAAGATAATGATGGGGGCGATGCACAAGGAAACTAGTTGCACGAGTTAGAATACAACAATGATGAAGATAGTGATCAGGGCTCTGATCATGATGATTCAGAAGGTACACCCACTGATGAGGATGTGCAGACTCAGAAGAAGGCCCAACAAGAGGCAAAGGACAAAGAGAAGCATTAGTCACAACACAAGAAGTGCAAAATAGATAAAACAACTATTACAGTCATCTTAGGCAAGAAATAAATTAGCTTGCTTGCAGACACCATCACAAACATAACAAAGACGAGATTTAAGGGTCTAAGTAAAAAACAGATGCAACTGGCCAACAAACGCATCGAGCATGTCAATAATCTCACTGAGGTTATTAATGAGGTAAAGAGCACAGTCAAAGCTGAGACATACGATGTTGATCCCAGTGATACATTAGTTGTGCCACTGCTGTTTCCGCCACTCAAGATAGAATTCAAAGTGCAAGAAGTGGAAATAGGAACACAAGAGTTTGATGATGTTATCCATGTGATGGGGAAACTGTCCATATATTTTTCCAAACTCACAATGGCCGAAGTATATGCTGTTCAACATGCATCTGTGATAGAAATCAAAATCAGAGAAAATTATCTTGCTTATCAGGATAAAAAGGCAACAAGGAAGGTGAAAGAGTGCAAGGTCCTTCTTAGGAATAAGGAGTAAGAGATTTAGGTGCAAGAACAAGGCATGATTACAATGGAAGAATCCATAAGTAGCGCAATTGCAGAGTTCCCCAAAGAAGAAGACCAAGAAGATGTAGATGCATCCGAAAAGGTCTCCCGACTATCTAGGATTGCAACGAACCTAAAGAAGAAGGTGGAAGATATTAAAGCGCAACAAAGACCAAGAACACCCCTTGAGGTCCTAGAAGAGCGCAGGAACACAACATATGAGGCTGTTGATCGGATTAAGGAGGGAGAGAAGCTCTGCACTGAATCAGTCGATTCCGTATCTATGACGTGGGAACTTCTCCTGGAATATGAAACATCGATGAAGTTCATAGAGGACGCGTGCCAAGCCAAATTAAAAATCACAGTGGTTAAGGTAGACATGAAGAAACTTCCCATCAAGTAAAAGATTACAAAGGTAGCCGAGCTAAAGCAACTACAAGAATAGGTAAAGAATCTGTGCGAGCAAGAACAATGTAGAAATGAAGAAGTTATGATACAATAGACCGAGGCATAGTGAGTTATAGGGATTCTTCATCCTATAGAGAAGAAGCTCTAGCATATAATTTAGTCACTGGAAGATGTACCGTTGAAACATATTAGTTCCGACCGTGTTGAGAAAATGGAGAAGCAAGTGGAGGAGGTACGTGAAGAAGTTTCCCAGGTGCAAGGAATTTTGAAGGAATTTTTAGAAAAAGGTTGGTACTGTGGTGTAGGAAGCACCAAAACCATAAACCTTCTTAGTGGCTCGAGATGAGCCACATGTGAGTGTTGGGGGCCTGCTGGGCTAGGAAAGAGAAAAATGGAGAAATAGAAGTGCAAGCGTAGGCATGAAAAGCAAGAACGAGACAAGAAGGAAGATGAAAAGGATGGAAAGTAAGCGCAGAAGAGAGAAATATACATCGAAGAGTAGTGCGACAAAGGAAAGGTGAATCTACAGGCGTGTAGAAAAATAACAGCCAGAAAGCGACAGGGCTGGAAAGCGACAGATCAAGAAGATCGTGATAGCTAAAGTCGGTGAAAGTTAGAAAATGATGCACGTATAAGGGAATATTTGTAACTCAGACCAATAGTGCCTTGTGTTAGTCAGTTTGTCAATTTGTAACCGTTTTTAATGGCTGATAACGACCTGCACTAAGTAAGCTGTACGAAGTTGACCTTGCGCGGTCTTAGAGAGGCTATAAATAACAGGAAATTTTTTTGTATAAGGGTGGGGAATAGTTAGAAAATACTTGAATTAATCAAGGAGGAGTTCGATAGTAGTATTGTAGTCGATTGTTGAGCCACATAACCCATTTTGCAAAAGGGTTTCCAATTATGTAGGAGTCAATATGCAACTGAGTGTGTAGATAATAGAGTAGAAAAGTTGATCCAGGCTGTGTGCGGATCAGTAGGAGAGTAGAGTAGAAGAAAATCATAATACAACCAAAGAGAATGAGAGAAAGAAAGAGTCTGAGCTAAAAAGACATATCTTAAACCGTATGTAGTCAAGTCGCAGACTGCAAGGTGCCATATATTTATCATGCCAGATGAAGAGCACCTTGGTGGTTTTTCCCAGTTGGGTTTCTACGTTACATCTTGTGTCGAATGAATGTTCTTGTTGAATGATTATGATTGGTTATTGGTTATATTGCATTATTTATACTTATTGGTTTAATGAATGTCACAATATTGATAAAAGAAGTTGAATAAGTGAATGATTAAAGCATCGTCGAAGCATTGTGTGTTATTTCATGCTCATTTACTATTAAGTTGTAATACAACAGCGCCATTGTCATTTATTGTTAAGGAATGTGTAGTAACAATGATAGTATTTTATATCGGTTCAAGTTCACTTACTGTTAGATTGCAAAGGAATAAGCAGTGCCGCAAGATAGTTGTGTCACATGGTTAAGTGTTTAGTTACTGATTAAGTTCACTTACGCCACTCTGAGATAGTTGAAACACTCTTTATTATTCCAAGTTAGTCACTTCTAAGTTCGAAGGAAGAAGCTATGTCACGCTGTTGAGATGTTAAGCTATTAATTTGGCTGTATCGCACTGTTGCGCTGCTTTCGAGTTAGTAAAAGCCTCCATTCTTCCGACTCTATCAAGAACCTTGGTTGTGCTAAAAGGAACTGTAATCCATCGTCGACTACAGAAACATGGTTCTATAAGTTACCCATTGAGATATCTCAGGTGAGACTACGCCTGTGACACAAGTGTTGCTGACTGAGCTTGCTCTGTCGGGCCAATATATTTGGGTGTTTTGTTGAACTTGGGTCGCAAGAGTAATGAAAAGTGGCCAAAATCGAGTCATTCATGTGTCATGGTACGTGTTCAAGGGAAATATAACTAGAGTTATCCATTTTGCAGTGCTATTGAAGAGGTGGATCTATGAACTATGTTGGTCTCTTCTGGGTAGACCCGGGTTTCCTTTAATGTACCAAAAAAACCCCTAGCTCACTAGCCCTTTTGGTGACAGACCGCAGAACGGTCTGAAGTCTCACCCGAAGTGATCTTGGATGGGTTGGCTGAAGACTCAAGTGTCCTCAACCAGGTTCTATAGCATCCTGGTGGTCGTGTGACTCTTCTCAGTCAGCGGGTTCTCTCTGCGATGGTGACCTTTCTTACTCGTTGGTCCTGGGAGGGAGTGATCTCTTATCGCATCGCCAATGCTAGCATGATGCGCAAACTATCTCCTCTTCTCGGCTCTTAACCTGCAATATCTCACACCGCGGTTCCTTCGGCAGTGCGATATCGCCTTTCTATACTGGGATATCCTTTACGGTAAGGCTTCAATATGACTCTCACGGTCCAATGGCTTCTCTCTTAGTATAATAGTTAAGCTAAACAACCTCTCTTAGACTCCTACAGTCTAATATACTTAACATCAACTATTCTTAACTTGCTGAACTAATATGTAGAAATCACTTAACACTGTAACTGCAACTATCGCGCATCAAGTACTGAGAACTCGTATACAGAAAACTTAATAGATTCAACTCATAGTTAATCTTCCATGCTATTGTAACTAAAGATAGCATACATTTACTCATTCATTAACTGGTAGTAAAGTTCATGTAATGAATAACACATAACAGATAAATAAAGCACAGTCACATGAATAGTCGCACAACACACTGATTTTACGTGGTTCACCTCCAGGGGGGAAGCTACGTCCACGGGAACTGGTTTTTATATTATATCTTGAGAGAGTAAACACAGTTCTACTGCAACCTGATATGCATCTTGAGATATTCTGGGAAACTCTGCACACACCGCCAGGAGCGCTTCTCTCTTAGATCTCTTCTCTTATATTGCCTTCTCTTACAATATACTCTTCTTCTCTCTCTCTCTTTCTCAATCCCTGTGGATTGTTACATACATGCTCAAGGGGTCAGCTACTGGTTACAGTAAGATAATACAGATGGACTAACAGAACCAGAGCTCAATTCTTACAATACTGAGACACTAGAGACACTTAGCTAGCTAAATGACTCAATGGCTAACTGTCTAACTATCTAAACAGCTACCCAATTGTATAACATTTTACAATACAAAATACATCCTTATATAGGCGGCCCAAAGGTCTCGCCATTACCACACTGTGGGCCTGTCCTAAAAGTAACCCCAAAAACCCTAACTATGAAAGTCGGCCCATCTGTACTTGAACTGTCGCTTTCTGTCACACCACAGCTTTCTACAGTCTTCCATGCTTCCCGGCGCTGATCGTGGGTATGGGTGCCGCTTCCTCGGTCGCTCCGCTTCTGTCCTTCGTCTTCAATGCCTCGACCCATTGCTCATTTTTCTTTATGAGGGTAGTTGAGCCCTCCTATCTTCGCCGCTGCCTTAAGTGCAGTGGTTGAGCTCTCTCTTCTTGGCCGCTTAGGTATTGTTCTTCTTTGACTTCCCTGTCTCGATGTAGCAGCTTTTTCCTGTAGCTGTGGGACCTTGCTACAATAGTCCCCTAACACTTACTTATGGCTCATCCCTGAGCCACTAACAACTGGCTTCTCCTGCTGTAGCTTCTCCTTGGCTTCCTGTGAAGTCCTTGCGAATCTCACTCAAATTCCTGCGACTTCGTTGTTCATAGCTTTGACACACTCTTGTGCCATTTCAAGCATAGCTTGACTAATGATGGAGTCTTCTGTATCCTTAGTTTGTCGGTCTCTCTTAGCTTTCCTTCCCTTATTGTCATGCTCTCATTCTCATCACTTGCAAGACCTGCCATCCATTTGTTCATCCCAAGGATTCAAATCCATCAAATCACGAGAACTCCTATCTAGCTGGGTTAGAACTCGCATCCCAAAGAAGATATAAATCTGTATCTTCCATCCTTCTGAAACATTTCACTCGGTCTGGATCCTTTCATATGAAAACTATACAAACCATGGATTCCATTTCGAGAACAAGCCTTTGTCTACATTCTGAAGTTCTGCTTGTTGGTTTGTTTTCCCCTTTCAATTTTCTCCTCAGCAAATTGCTCCAGGTTTTCACGCTGCCTGGATCTTCATATTTTCATTTCTTTGCCTCTGCAATCTCTTGTTCTTCTCTTAGGGGATGAGATAGGTCATCTTCCTTCTCCTGTTTCCATATTTTTCTCATTTTTACTTTCTTCCTGGCTGGAGATTTCTTTTCATCATTCTTCTGCTCTGCTTTCTTATCTTCAGTGATCGGCTCGTCTTTCTGCTTCTCTATAGAAAAGAATTTGATGATATCTTCTACATCCTGGGTTTGACTCCTCATCCTTGGCAACTATATGACCTGTGATGTACCTAATTTCACAACCTTGGGCGGTGTCGTCATAGCAGACCTGAGGCCACCACATTGGAATCTTTGCATAATGTCCTCTAAAGGCTCCGTCTCGGACAGAGACCACTCGGTTCAATAATCTGAACTGGCAATGGCTGTGAAATTGGGGTAAACTAGCACTCTGTAACTGGGTTATCTCTTCATAGGGAAAACTCTTCAAATTGCTCTGTAACTGTCAGAATTCACAACAATAACCCTTCTGTCTGAATGATCTTCGAATTTATAATGAAGGTGATAATGTCTACAGCAACGGTCATCTAGGCTGGAACCGTCGGTGGTATTAATTGCATGGACAAGACAATACCCGTCATTTCAATCTTCATTAATTATTGGAATCTGATCAAATTTCCCTCGAAACTTGTGTGCAAACACTGGTCTCGTTGAAGATTTACCAAATCTGGAAAAATCATTATACTGTTGCCAAATCGTATACCGGTCATTTTTTCCATTAACTGCTTGTCAGAAGGCGAAATGACTGGCCCTCTGTCTCTTTTCAAAATGGTCTATGTGGCACGGGGAACATCGCATTGCTGCGATTTCACACCGCATCGTCTCGAACCAAAGTGTCGGCATGAACTCCGCAAGCGTCCTATGACTTGCACAACATAACTTTTCTGATGCGATTCCTCATACTTGGGTTTTTTATTTTTATTTTTAACCTATGTAGACTCATTCCCAGTGTGATGCCTCCTTTCAACTACACTGGACATCTTCACTTCTTAAACTATCTAAATTAGGGCTGGGAGGTGGAGTGGTTGCCACTATAAAGCTTGAGCCTACTTCCATTAATCAACGTAGGAAGAAGCTCCCCGTTCAGTTTGTTGAGCTGAATGACACCTCCTTCTATAACATACTGTATCTGATATGGCCCCAACCAATGCATCTTGAACTTCCCTGGAAACTTAACAAACTTACTATCATACAGGAGCACTAGGTCTCCTATATGAAAAATCTTGCTCTTGATGTGTCTGTCATGCCAAGCTTTTTCTTGTGCCTTCTGCACTTTCTGATGGAATCCTGCGATGAATCTGTCTTCCTCTAAGGTAAGAAGCTACTCTAGCCTTTCATTCATCATATATGTATCAGCTATCTTGGTAATTTGAGCAACTCTTAAACTGGGAATAATATATTCCATAGGCATAACAGCCTCTTGTCCATACACCAAGCTGAAAGGTGTGTGTCCTGTAAGTTTCTTGCATGTAGTCCTATAAGCCCATAATACAGCATTAACCCTGAGGTCCCAATCATTTCTTTGGTTGTTACAGATCTTAGTAAGGGCATTTTCTAGAATATTGTTAAAATCTTCCACCGTACCATTAGCTTGAGGATGGTAGGGAGTGCTCTTATGGTGCTGGATCTGGAATTCCTCCGTCAATGCCTCAATAGTGCGGTTTAGAAAATGTGTGCCTTGATCACTCATCAAAATTACTGGACATCCAAATATACTAATGATGTTTTCAAAAATGAACTGTGCAGCTGTAGTAGCATCACAATTCCTTACTGCTTTAGCCTCTGCCCACCTGGTGAGGTATTCTGTTCCTGTGATGATGTATCTCGCACCAGTTCGTTTCCCTGGTGGGTTGATAGGACCCACAAAATCTATAGCCCATTTGTCAAATGCCCACAGTGTAATCTATGGTTGCAGTGACATTTCATCTCTCCGCGAAGGTTTTCCTACCCTCTGGAAGATATCGCAACATCTGCAAAACTCCTTAGTGTCTTTGTGCAAAGTAGGCCACCATAACCCTGCTGTCAGGATTTTTTGAGCAATCGACTTTCCTGTGAAATGACCTCCTGCAGTACCTGAGTGTGCTTCTCTGATAATGGCCTCTTTCTCACGCGGCATCATGCATCTGCGCAGGACTTCATCTGGACCTAACTTATATAGATGTCCTGCGATCAAAGTGAAGTCTGCTGCTTTCATAACTAATTGTTTCTTTTGCTGCCTAGTGAAGTCAACAGGTGCCCACCCTATAGTGAGAAAGTGGATAATGTCTGCGTAATACTCATCTGCAATCTGGATGGAGAACAATTGCGCATCTGGTAAATTATCCTCTAAATTACTTGGTTCTTCTTTTGAATTATTTGCGATAGATGATCAGGTCGGACATTTAATCTTCCTGGTTTTACAATGATTTCAAAATCATACTCCTGAAATAGAAGTAACCATCTACAGATCCTTCCCCCTAACACTGGCTTATTGACCAAGTACTTTAAAGCAGAATGGTCAGTGAACATCTTGAATGGGGCACCCAACAGGTAGTGTCTGAACTTCTGTAGAGCATACACCATAGCTAATCCTTCTCGTTCTTTAGTGGTGTAGTTATTTTCTGCTATAGATAGCTTTCTGTTGGAATACATGATCGGATGATCGATACCCCCTTCTCCTGGCTACGTTAAGACAATGCCCAGTGCGATGCCAGATGCATCCACATGAACATGAAATGGATTGTTCCAATCTGGGAATACTAAGATGGGTGCTGTAACCATCTTCTCTTTAAGTGTGTCTAAGCTTTGCTGGCATTCCTCATTCCATAGGAATTTCACGTCTTTCTTTAACAGCTTTTCCATAGGTGCTGTGATCTTTGCATAACCCCTGATGAATTTTCTATAGTACCCGGTATGACCAAGTACTATCCTCAACTGCTTGACTGAGTTGGGTGCTGGGAGATGTACAATGATGGCAATCTTTGCGGGATCTACCATCAAGCCTTGTCTGCAAACAATGTGATCCAACAAAATACCAAATGGTGCATAGAATATACATTTCTTCAAGTTAAGAGAAATTTGATATTGCGTACATTTCTCTAACATGAACCTTAGATCTCCTATATGCTTGTCAATTAATCCAAATACAGTCCAATCATCAAAATAGACTTCTAAGAATTTATGGATGTATTCCTTGAATACAGCAACTACTACTCTAGAAAAGATAGCTGGTGCATTTTTAAGACCAAAGGGCATTACCGTATACTGGAATGAGCCCCATTCTGTCGCAAAGGTGGTCTTATGTCGATCCTCTAGATGGATTCTGATCTGGTGATAGCCTAAAAATCCATCAGTGAAGGAGTAGACCTCCTATCCTCCCACGTTGTCTAAAACCTCATCAGTAAACGGTGTCAGAAATGGATCATGAAGTGATGCATTGTTGAGTTTGCGTAAATCGACACAAATCCTGATTTCTCCTTTAGTTTTCTTTTCTTGCACAACCATGGGACTAACCCATTCACTTTCTTCTACTGGCTCAATGATTCCTGCTGCTAGCATCTTATCGATCTCATCCTTAACTTTTTCTTTATAGTGAGGATTCAATCTGTATGGACGCTTCTTAACTGGCCTAGCATCCTCTTTCAATGGGATCCACATTACTTCTAGATCTCCTACTATTCCCTTCATCTCTATGAACTTAGTGGGAAATAGGTCCTGATAGTCGTGTAAAATATCTGCAATGTGTCCTACTATTTCATCATCCCAATAGTCTCCAATAGAGGAAAAATTTGGATCTGTTTCTGTGCCACTATTGATCTTTTTAATCTTGATAGGTTCTGTGATAGCTGGGATCTCGAGTTTTGGTCCATCAACATCATGAGTCCCTTCTGACTCTAGAATGTTGATGCTGCGAGGATTCTCATCCTCATCATCTGGCTCTGCTGCAAAGTTGTAGCACTCTACCGCATGTTGCAACTGGATAGCCCAATCAGACTAAGCTGACACTGATTGGGTACAGTCATCAAATATCTTAGTCTTTATAACGTCCAGGGCCTTATCAATACTTGGATACTTAGATTCAAAAGTGAAAGTGAGTAAAAAGCTGTCTATCATAAGTGGCCATGTGATGGTTCCT
The DNA here is from genome assembly GCA_001517045.1 of Pseudotsuga menziesii. Taxonomy (NCBI): domain Eukaryota; kingdom Viridiplantae; phylum Streptophyta; class Pinopsida; order Pinales; family Pinaceae; genus Pseudotsuga; species Pseudotsuga menziesii. The sequence goes on from LPNX010854850.1 coordinate 71,902, forward strand.
CTGCGCAACTCGGTTTCAATGTACCATTTCCTTGGAACTGTGTCTAAAGTGTGAATGAATAGGTGAACCCATTCATCCTCTGGAATTTCTGACCAATTCTGTTCACAAATCTGAATATGTGACATGGGGTCACTTTCTCCTGTATATTTCTGCTGTAAGGGTTCCTTGTCATTAGAGAACCTGATCTCCATCAATCTCTTAAGGTCATCCCATGATGCAATATGTTCTTTATGTGCATGCCACCATCTTGTAGGAGTGGCTTTTACTGCAAGGTCAATAGTTGTCAACCTCTGCTCCTGAGGAATTTTTTGCTCAAACTGCTGTAAAAAGTCATTGACATCTGCTAAGCCATGAAATGAGGGAATATCAATAATGTATGCGCCAATCCATCATAGTGAATTAGTCATAAACGCACATCTGCGCACTAAGACTTCATAAAGTCTGTCCTGCCAGTTTTCTAGATCAACCTTCGAATCTGATGCGAATGAGCTGTCGCATCACCAACTGATGTTTCCTTCTATGGTTGGATTGATGTAATCACTTTGATTAGCTGTCATCTGATAGAGGCTTTCCATGTTGCAGACCTCTTCCTCTGCTCGGATAGGTTCAATATACCCGGGACCCTGAAAAGGATCCAATGGTGTGATGACCTAGATCTGACTATCCTCGAAGGTCATTTGTCTTTTCTTTAAATCGATAACAACGATGTTATTGATTTCCCAATCAATACCTAGTAGAGATGGATATGGTCTACTATCGCCAATGATCTCTATAAATTCAAAGTCTGTAAAGCTACGGACTCTGTCAATATCAACTGGTACCTGTGGTAATCGACCCAGTGGTGATACCCATTGCTGATTGGCTAGTTGCAGATGGATAGGCGATCTGGCTAACTTAGGGCTACCCATCTATTCCCATGTCTACATAGTCAGAACATTTACCTCTGATCCTAAGTCTAGGATTACCTCATCCATTTCAAATTCTCCAACTTGTGCTGTGAGTCTCATCTCTCTTCCTGTTCTGGTATGGCCCATAATATTATGAACAGCATGCTGCGCACTGCTCATGGAGGAAGATGGCTGACACTGATCTATGATGTGCTGAAGCTCTCCGATAGATTTCTCATTTCTAATGAGTTTTAAGCAACTCCACAGGAAGGATTGTACACACTACAACAAAAACTGGATTTAGCGTCTCTTTTTGCATCCTTTTTTGCGTCTAGACCATCTTTCAGTGTATTTTTCTTCATTTTTTGGACAAAATGGCACAATTTCACAGGTTGGTGCTATTTTAGGCGTTTTTTGCGTCCTTTTTCTAAATATGGCACAAATTGCAGTGTAATTTGCACCGGGTTTTGCACCTGGTTATGCGCCATGTTTTGCATCAGGTTTTGCAACAGGTTTTGAGCCTAGTTTTGCACCTAATTTTGCGCCTAGTTTGTACATTTAAATCTTGTTACGCCCCCTTTTACGTCCATGTTTGCCTCAACTTTTATGCCCCTTTTTTCATCCACTTTTGCATCCATTTTTACATCCACTTTTGTATCCACTTCTACTTCATTTTATGCATCCCTTCATGCGCCAAGTTTTGCATCAAAGTTTACATCCTATTTTGAGTCTAGTTTTGCATCGCATTTTGTTTCAGCCATTTTTGCATCCACTTTTGCATCCACTTTTTCATCCACTTTTGCACCCACATTTTCATCCCTTTTTGCATCCCATTTTGCATCCATGTTTACGTCTTTTTTTGCATCTACTATTGCATCCACTCTTGCTTCCACTTTTTTTGCATCCCAATTCACACCCATTTTTGCGCCTACTTTTACACTCACTTTTGCTTCAACTTTTGCATCCACATTTGCATCTTTTTTTGTATCCAATTTTACATCAGTTATTGCATCCTTTTATGCATCCATTTTTGCATCCAGTTTTGCATCGAGTTTTGCGTTGGGTGTTACAACTACTTTTGCATCTAGTTTTGCATCTACTTTTGTTGCATCCACTTTCGCATCGAATTTTGTATCCAATTTTACATCCATGGTTGTATCCACTTTTGCACCACTTTTTTCATCATGTTTTTCTTCCACATTTGCATCATTTTTTGCATCCACTTTTGCATCACCTTTTGCATCCATTTTTGGTGCACCCCATTATGCACCCACTTTTGCACCTACTTTTGTTACATCCATGTTTTCATCATTTTTTGCATCCATGTTTTTATCCACTTTTGCATCCGGTTTTACACCTAGATGTTGAAGATAACAACGAGGATAATGATTATGATAGTAAGGATGGCTACAATGATGATGATAATGTTGTTGATAATGAGGAGAACGATGACAATGATGATGATGAGGATAATGACAATGATGACATTGACAATGATTATGATGGCAATGAAATGAATGATGATGATGGTGATGATGACAATGACAATGATGACGAATACAATGAGAATTATGATGTTGATCATCTTAAAAAATAAGTTGTTGTTTTTCATGCATAAATTGTATGTGTCCTCCATGACCCTTTTCCACTAATCACATATTTTGGGTAGATGTTATTTCTTATGCCAAAGGTAATGATGAATAACTGATGAAAATGTCAATAATCATGATGATGTCAAGGACAATGGTGATGATGATGACATGAATGATGATTATGCCAATGATGATGACTATTGTGATAATCATGGTGACATTGATAAAGATGACGACGACGATGATGATGATGATCATCATTTCCATCATCGTTATCATAAAAAACATCATCACTGCCATTGTCATCTAGCTCATCATCGTCATCATTTAAAGCATATGGGATATGTTTACCATTTAAAGCATGCATAACAACTGGGATACATTTACAATATTAAGCATGCATAACTTATAACTATGATTGAGCACATTTTAATCTTGGAGCTTGTAGTGAAATTGGGTTTATTTACCTCTACCAACACTTTCTTATAAGGATCATCATCATCATCATCATCATCATCATTGTCATCACCACCAACAACATTGTCATCATCATCATCATATAATCACATAATTGTGAATGTCATTATCATCAAATCAATTACATTTATTGTGTCCACTTTAGCACCCCAAATCAATTACATTTATATTCTCCTTATGCTAGGTTTTCTATGTGCAAAACTAGGTGGATTATATCTGGATGATGCTAAAGTGGATGCAACACTTTAGCATCCCAAATAATTTACATTTAAATTTTGCTTGTGCTAGATTTTCTAGGTGCAAAACTAGGCACATTATATAGAGATGTTGCTAAAGTGGACCAAAGATGATTTGATGAAGAAGGATGGTAACAAAATCAAAATATGAGGTTTCCTTAATTTGACATCTTAGTTTTCATTTTCTATTGTATAGTTAATCAAAAGTATTTTGATTTGGAGGGTAGTTGTGAATCACATAATCTAATTGAAATCCCATTTGAAGATATATATGAATACTACATGGATTATATATATGTTTAAGTGAATCATATTTGTTTTAAAGGTGATCTTATACACAAAAAAATCAAAGGTTTTTTCTATACTATAGTTTACGTATAGTTGTGTTAACCAATTCCTTCAACTACACAAGTTATATTTGTGTGTACATGCATATGTCAACTTCTACA